>JAOTQW010088309.1:0-11137 GCA_026260075.1 Sisor rabdophorus | reverse complement strand
GGTGCTAACCACTGCGCCACCGCACCGCACCGCCCATATTCTATTCTATTCTATTCTATACTCCAGTAACTTGTAAAGTATATTACAGTATTTACTAGAGTTTATCAAGAGTTGGTACTTTTGTAGGGTGGCTCAGTGTCATAGTTGTTAGCATGGTGGCCTCACAGCAAGAAGGAAGGGTCTTTCTTCTCAAAGTTTGCATGTTCTTCTTCGTGCTTGCATTGGTCCAAAAACATGTTTTAACATTGGGTTGGGTCCAAAAACAAGTTTCAACATATCAACATTAGGTTAATTGGTGACTCTAGATTGCCCATAGGAGTGAGTGTGTGTGATTGTTCATCCTGTGGCCCTGTAATGGACTGGCGCTGGGATAGTCTCCAGCAGACCCCTGTGACCCCTTGTTAGGGAATAAGCGGCTATGGATAATGAATGAATGAATAATATAGTATGCTGTAGTAGGATGTAATAAATACTGTAGACTAATCACAGTTTGTTTTGTTTCACAAAATCCAATGTCATGTGCATTTAACATTGGGTTTAAGGCTAAAATAATGGACCGGATAAAGTTTGTGATTAAAGAAAATGATGCATATAAAACACACTCTTCTGTCTTTCAGCTGTCATGAGTCCCTGCATTGTTTTGTCTTGCTAATTTGATCCTGTTTAATTTGCTAAGCTCATTACAAGGTGTTCATTTTCCTAGTTAAAAAATCAGATTGCGTACAGTCTCTAAGCAACAATTATGGAATAATTATCAACAATGATAAAACTGTTGGCTATCAGAGATGGAAAAGATTCTCTTGAGCACTAGATACTACACCTACAACACAGTCCTGAGGCTACATTTTGAGGCCATGGAATTTTAACCAATCAATTTACAGTACAAATGCTATGCTTTACAGAGGTTAACCTGGGCAATACTACAAAAAACTTAGAGAAAAGATCACATATGTAGCAAGACCTTTAATACTCTATCTTACTTGTTATATTAAAACGTATACAGTAAAGGTGTTTTCCCCACTTCTATCTAAGCACAAAATATTGCATAAACTTTTGTACCTCTTCCTGCTCAAGTTCCAGAACTGTTTGTAATGCTTTTAACAGTCTGATGTTAAAAATGTAGCCCCCAATGTAAAGCATTTCCACTGACATTTACTTATTTGGCAGGCACATTAATCTAAAGTGACCTGCAGTTAAAGTATTAGCCTCGCACCAGGCTATTTTGGGTCATTTCTTTCAATTTGCTAAAAAAAAAATAATCAGCTATTTCGCTTTTTGAATTGCATATGTGTAAACATAAAATCAGCACACTTGAAAAGCAATTGCTTATAATAATTAAAATCGTGTTATTGTTTTAGTGCTAAAACTAGATTTTGGACTGCTAATCAGATGATTGACAATTATTTCCTGCCTCCAAGATGCCACTGCTGAGCCCTTAACCCAAGCTGCTGACGTATATATTGAAAATTCGTTATGAAGAAGGGTATCTTTCAAATAAAAGAATGTAAGAGGTATAGTATTTTAGAAAATGTACGTGGTTTCTTCATGGTTCTCTGATTTCCTCTTGGTATCATAGTGGAATCAATAACTTTAAATTCTCCCCAGGTGTTAATATGTGTGGAAATGTTACCATGTAATGCAGTAAAGCATTTTCCAGACTAAATTTATGCCTTACGCTGAGTTACTGAAATAGACTTTGGGTCCACTGGCAAGATAAATGGATGAATGTTCAAATGTAGCACGTGCATTTATCAGTTTTTTTCTTTTTTCCGAAGACAATTTGCACTTGTATTCTTGTGTCCATCTTTGCTATTGAATTTATTCCTGTCATGTCTTACTCCAGAGTGGTGGTTGATAGTTTGGATAAAAGTAGGCACTAAGAGAAGCCATAACTTTAGCCAACCAAATTTTGCTTGTCCTACTATGTTTTGTCTAAGAAGAATATTTATTCATTCACCTTCGAACTGGCTTATTCCCTAATTCGAGGTCATGGGGATCTGCAGGTGCCTCTTGCACATAGGGCAAAACCACGAACAACCAAACACACTTACACTTACTCCTATGTGCAATTTTGAATTATGAATCAATTGACCTAATGGGGAAGACTGTGGGAAGAAACCGGATTACCCGGAGAAAACTCACCCACGGAATAGAATGCAAAGTTTGCCCAGAAAGACCCAGGATTGGAACCTATAATCTTCTTGCTGTGTGGCTACCGTGCTAACCACTACACCACTGCGCTGCCCCAAGAAGAATATGAGCATTTATATTATTTAAACACTGCTATGCTGATGATAATTATACCTGTATATCAGTATACCAGTCCAAAAAATCTGGATGACGTCTCATATTAGTTTCATAAGCCTTTACAAAAATAGTTCTGGAAGAAAGTCATTTTTAAACCATTGAAACTTATCTTTATCCTGGCAAAACACAATACACACCCACTCCACTGTGTCCCACCCATACAAACTCTCAGAAAGTCAAATAAATTGTTCTGACTCACAAAAGTATAATCCTTTAACATCTGATGATGATTTCAGAAGCTTAGTCTCAAAAAATGCTTTAAAAAAGATATGTTAAAAGATTACTAAATCCTAAAATTGAGCAGGTGCTGGCTCAGTGGTTAAGCCGTTAGAGTGGCATTTAGCAGATCATAGGTTCAATTTCTGGTACCAGAAAGCTGCCACGGAGCAAAGTCCTCAACCCCAGCTGTACAGATAAGATTATTGTAAGTTCCTTTGGATAAGGGGGTCTGTCAAATACTGTAAATGTAAATTGAATTTCACTACTGAAATTCACAGTGTGACAGATTCTTTTAACAAAATCAACCCACCCTTATCTTATTTATGCATCTATAGAGTTGAGGGTTCTGCTCAAAGCATTGACTTGACTACTTGACTAAAGCATTGACTACAACCTCCTGGCTAACAGCTTAACCACCAAACTACCTATTCTCTGAAGGGAAAAGCACCATGTTATAGGATACTACTATTTGACAAACCAAATTTTTTTTGTTCAAAAAGGGTGAGCATGTTTCCTCCCTGCTACACTTACATCTGTTAAACATATTAGGTAGTTCAATCCAGTCCTAGTCTTTCAGATCTCCATGGTTGAGTTCAGTCTAGTAATCAGTCGCGTACTCTGGGGTTTCTGTCAGTACACAACGCATATATCTTAGAAAATAGTTTGTTGCATCTTTTAACAAAGGTCTATTGCTATTTATGGAGCTCTCCCTGATATTGTAATATAAAATATTGGCATTCAACCACAAAAAACCTAAAATCTACAGTAAGACTGAGGAATATAATAACTGTACAATTGAGAAACAATTTTCACACAGTTGTGTTGATTATAGGGACAATGAGCCCTATCTCAAGGTCATGTCACAATTTCTCAACATCAATCTTTCATCAAGCAATAGAATTTAAAATTGTATTAATGAGAATAAATGATGAAAATGTCAAATAATTAAAAAAAATAAGTTGTTACTTGTTGAATATCGGCTTGCTTAAATTGAACAATTGTCTATTAATCATAAAAAATAGCTTATTTGCTTTTGTGTACACAAAGCAACTGTACACTTTTCAATACTATATTCATCTCCCCAAGATTATACCTGCCACAAAAATAATGGGCAAAATTGCTTTGTTAGGTGTAAATAATTAGGTAAAATGGGTAGTCTAATGGTTCTGCCAGCAAAAACAAAGATCCAGGATCCAGTTTATGGAATAATATTTTTGGTGTTTAAACTATTAGCTGACCGCAAATTTTGTACAAGGTAGTGTATTTAAATCATGTATAAAACTGACATTGAACTACTACAATTTTTAATAGTTAAAACACTGAGGTCACGTGGGTCTGCTCGAGCCTATCCCAGCGCACATTGGGCGAAAGGCAAGGGATACACCCTGGACAGGTCGGCAATCCATTGCAGGGCCACAGACACACAACCACACACTCACTCCTATGGGCAACTTAGAGTCACCGATCAACCAAATGCACCTGTTTTTGGACTGTGGGAGGAAACTGGAGTACCTGGAGGAAACATGCAAAGAACATGCAAACTCCGCACAGTAAGACCCTGTGCCCGGGATTCGAACCCAGGGCCTTCTTGTTGTAAGGCAACCACTACACCACGCCACTGCACCACCGAAGCTATTTTTAATGGAAGGAGTGGAGAGGAGTGTCTTGAAAATTGAGAACAGTGTGTGTGTGTGTGAGAAAGAGAGACAGACAGAGACAGAAAGCCGAACCGAGAGAAGAGTAATGAAAGGCGTTATGAACAAACAGTTGTCTGCAAACTTTCAGGTCTGCACCCCCACAGTGATCCTGTTCCAGACACATTGCTCAAAGCATACTCTGAGCCATGTCAGGTACCTAAAGGCTGTTTACAGATTTACCTTTCCTCTTCCTGTTACACTCCTCCACAATCCTGCTTATTTTTACACCTAAGGCACATTTACACACAGCAGCTTTGTTTTTACCGCATAAGCACTTAGCCTTTTTGCTATTCTATATCATTTCTTGAATTAATAAAACAAAATCAAAATCATTAGATGTTTACAGGATAATGATGATAAGTCTCGGTTTAGCCTATAAGTCACACTTGTTGGATAAGGGCAGTTTATGTTTTCCATGCATTCTGGTTTAAGAATTTGTTATAACTCCTGATCTAGATAGGCTTTCAATCTCAGGTGTTTACTCCGAAGGAGGTTATAAAGAAAAAACTCCAGTAAGCGTCAGCAAATTGAATTGCTGATGATAAATATCAGTAGACAATAAGCAGACTAATTTAATCTGATAGAAAGGCTACAATTAACAAAGAAAAAATACTCAAATTACCACACTGCACAATGGTGCTGATGAAAAAAAAAGTATGAGGGAATACATTATAGGAACAAACAGAGGTGTAAAGGTTGTCTGGTCTAAAGAATTTGGATTTTTAAGGTACACAGATTGTGGATTAGAATTGGGCAACGACAATATCCATTACATTTCATGTTTACATGTGTTGGGTGTATTTCCTGGAAATTTAACTCATGATCTTTTAAAACACATTAAGCACTTTTACACTTGTGATCACATGACTATTAAATTCATATGTGGTTCCTTTCCAAACTGCTCCAAATATGGAAGCACACAGTTGTCTAGAATGCTTTTGTATGTTGTAGCATTACATTATTTCTTCACTGGAACTAAAAGACCCCAACACTGTTTCAGTATGACAATGGCTCTGAGAAAAATCAAAAGTCCTTATCTTAAAACCAGTGAAGACCTTTGGGATTAACAAAACACCAACGACAGTCCAGACATCCTTACCCGATGTCAGTGACTTATTTCAATAATACTGTTGTGGCTAAATAACAGTAATTCTACATTCAAGATCAACATTGTAGTGAAATATCTTAATAGAATAGTGGAGTTCAGTCTAACAGCAAATTAGAAAATAAATCTGGAATAAGAAGTTTTAAAATACACAAAACTGATGGTCAGGTGACCACAAACAATATAATGTATTATGGCCAGTCTCACAGCAGACTACAGCTTTCTGAAGTATGTATGTGAAATCTGCTTATTTTTTAAGCATGCTTAATTTTGGAAAAAAAGGGCCACCCATGGCCTTACATTTATTTAATTATTATACATCAATAAGTAAAACAAATAGTTACATAATGTGATGTTTTATATGTAAAAAAAAGTTGACATATCATTGTACAGGAATTCAAGCTCCAGTTTTATAATAATGACTATTTGAGGGGGATTATGCAATTATTGGCACTTTAACCTTATTGTGAGATACTCTTATCTCACACAGTAAATTCTTTATAATTTTTTATACTTATTTTTATTTAGTTTTTTGTATTTTTTTATTTTGCATTCCAGATTTGTCCTTTATTTATTTAGATCAGCATAACTAGTACCTTAGTACTGAAGTAGTCTAATTATTTCATACTTACTACTACCACTAATTATCTCACTTATTTTAAACATTAGTACCTTATTTTTAACTTGATATTTACATTTTTTTTTCAAGTAGTTGGACTATTTTCCTTCATTTCCCACCTCTGCTGATACCTCAAGCGTTTATAAAATTAGTGTTACATCATGGATGTGCGAGTGCTTCACACCCAGTCTTTCTGGGTTAAGCTTTGGATCATAAATAAATCAGCATTTTTTCTGTCTTGGTGAAATGCTTTGGTGAATTATGGCCTTCTCTGAACTTAACACTGAATATTATAAAAGACAATGATGTGAAACGAAGGTTACATTGTCATTGTACTAAAACCAGACCATTAGATTTACAATATACAATTGTGCAGCATGGTGGCTTAAAAGTTAACAGTTGATAGTTAAAAGTGGGGACTTTAACTATTAACTAACTACTTAACTATTCATAGTCCAAAAAAAATCCTAGGATTAATTATTGTTCTCCAGAGTTCATTGTATCACAAGCTGACAGGAGAAAATGCTCTCGAAATTCACTCCACACTGCAGAGTGTTTCTGACTCACTCATCGACTCTGAGTGCTGTAAGAAAGCAGTGACACGTGAGACACTTGTGCACTTCACTTAACTGCCCTATCATCTCAGCAGTGCCCGGAGCTATGCAGGAGCCATAATACTGCTGCTGTAAAAGATACAAAATCTGAACATTAAATACTGATGACTATTTTAGATTTGAAAAACGATTCAAATATAAAACAACAGCTATTTTAGTCAGCTTTTAAGCCTTATACACTGCAAGAATACAGCACAGACAAGTATCATTTTAACCCTGTTATATTAGCCATGGGGCTAGTTTGATCAACAGTTTAATTAACAGTCTCAGGATGAGCAATTGCAGAATTTAACCTTATTTAGGTTAAATAAGGAGTTCCCCTTACATTCATAAGCATAAAATACATAAATGATACTTTTTATACTATCTTTCTATTAAAATGGGGTAGTGGCAATGCAGTGGGCAACTTGGCCTGTTAACTAGAAGATCAAGGTTCGATTTCCAGTAACCCCAGTGATAAATGTATGATTGTATATATCATCTGACAATCATTACTCTAATTTGCCATTTATTGGGGACTGATGGCCTAGTGGTTAGGGTGTTGGACTGCTAATTCTAAGATCAGGAATTGATTTCCAGCACCACCTAACTTATAAAAGAGTCAATGTCACTGTGAATATGCTACCAATGTAAATGTGAACTGTGTACAAAATTTATACATTCAAAAAAAAGTGTTATTCACTTCCCAACAGGTCTGGCAAAGAGACTAAAAAATAGTACCAACACTACAATGCAAAACATATGTATCATTGTATCCATTAGGGGATTTTTTTGGCTGAAAACACATTATACAGAATAAGTATTTGTATGCTGTTTGTTTTAGATTAACCCTCCATGGAATTACTAAGCCCAAATATTCTGGCATGACAGTCTTCCTGTACACAAAGCCCAGTCCGTGAAGAGAAAGTGTGATAACGTTGGTACTGAAGAAGCAGAGTGTTCTGCACCATGAACTTACCCCAAATAAACACATTTTTGAAAAGTACTGCAGTCCGTGTCTACTCAACAACATCAATACTATATGAATGCTTTTTTCCCTTAAAGAAAACACATTTCTATAGCCATATTCCAAAATATATTTTAAGACAATGCTGTTATAGCATCAAATATCAGCCAAACTTTGGAATGTGATGCATAACAAGTAGTGGTCTGGTTTCTACATTCATTTTGCTAAATATACTAGTGAAGTTAATCAAACCCTTTGATCGAAGTTGTCTTAAAACCATTACATTACATATGACTACTGGTAGTATACATAACACATCTCATTTCATTCATTCATCTTCTATACTCACTTATAGCCTTTAAAGTGTAAAGCTTTGAAGCTCTCTGAAGACAGAACTACATGACACATTTATTCATAAAAAGATCAACTAACTATATTATATACTTGGGTTTCAAAATATTTTATATAAGTATAAATAATTAGGTATTAGGGTTATTTTTATTGGTTTTATTATGAGATGACATTAAACAGGAACATACTAACCCAATCCAAGTAGTCTATGATCCACTATGACATCAATAATGATTACAACCCTCTGGCACCTGACAGACCCCGAAATCCATAGTGACATTTTATCTCATATTTTTTTTATCCAAGCTACCATGTTTGTTGGTTGTTTTCTGTTTCAGTAGTCTGTTTAGTACATAAGCTCACTTTGTGTAAGAGTTTCAATAGCTTACACAAGTCACATAACTAATTCAGCCTGATCAGTGCTGTGTGCAGTGGTTAAAGTATTGCTGCTCATGGGTTACATTTTCAGCTCCCAGCATAGCTGGATAAAAAAAGGAGATAAAATATGTCACTCTAAAAACTAAATACATTTTAACATTAAGAAATATTAATAATTCCTGTTATTTGACTAGAGCCTCACATGGCTCATGTAGCTGAAAAAAGTGTCATGCACTGCAGCTGGATATGATGGATGTCTTCCATGATCAATTACAAAGATAAACAATAATCTTCTGCTATTTCTACTTGAATGCTTAAAGCACGATTAAAGATATTAATGCTGGAATTATCATTCTTGGATATTTTGGCTCAAAAAATATGTAGTGGCTTTCTGTCATTACTCTAATAGTGGATTTTTTCAGAATTTCATTCCAACATGTATAGGCTGGTCTAATACACAATACATAGTTCATTTAACAATTGAAAAAACAAAGTTTAAAAAACAAAATAACTCTTGTGTGTTAGACAAGACCAAGGAAACTTTGCTGCAGCTTAGAAAAACCTGCTGGCTGTGCCCTAACTGAGCTTGTTTTTTTCCAAGGTTTTTTCAAGGTTTCTTTTCTTTTGTATATCACAGATGGAGTTTCTGTTTCTTCTTGCGGTTGCCTCCAGATTGCTTAGTTGGGGACTGTTTACAGATATTTAAATGGGTTATAACTTAACTGCCAAATGGGTTATAACTTAACTGCCTTAACTGCTTTTTGTGATGACTAGTAAAAAGGTCATACCTCAACAATTCATCTAATAGTGTAAACAGGCCTCTGCATAGTGCTGAAGGCTTGCTGTAATCATTATCTTTTTTACAGGCATTGCACTAAACTAATCTGCTGACAAAAGGTTTTAGACACCTGACAATAACAACCATATGGAATTTTGTACTTCCTATTCCAGAATTTTATTTGCAGGAGAATAAGCACCACTGGTCCATTTTCAAGTGTGTCTGTCTATTTTAATTCTGCTAAGAGCATTAGTGCTAATGTTGGGTGAGAAGGTCTGTGGCGCAATCAGTGTTCCTGTTTATCCCAAATGGACACCCTAGACAGGTCGCCAGTCTATCGCAGAACCACACACACACAACCACATGCACTCACATTCACTCTTATGGGCAATTTAGAGTCACCAATCAACATGATGGACATGTTTTTGGTCTATGGGATCGGAGTACCCAGAGAAAACCCACGCAAGAGCGGGGAGACTCATATGCAACTTTATTAGCATCACACCTTAAATAACATCCTCTCAGCCCCTACCCTAAACATGCCTTCTAAATAAGATACACCCTAGAAAAAAATAGAAAGTGTATGAAAAATACAACTCACTATAAGTGAATTGTAAATGAATTAGCAGGAGCCCTGAACTTGTTTCTCTGCAACGTTAACGTATCACCTGACCAGCGATTTGACATGCGTCATTTATCTTCTATACCAGCTTATTCCGTAACTCTGGGTAACTAGGTCTGCTGGAGCCTATCCCAGCACACATAGGGCAAAAGGCAGGGGTACACCTTGGACCGGACGCCAGTCCATTGCAGGACCAAACATAGATAAACAACCACACACACTCACACCTATGAGCAATTGAGAGTTGCTAATCAACCTATTGTACATGTTTTTGGTCTGTGGGAAGAAACTAGAGAAAGTAAACCCATGCAAGCACATGGAGAACATGCAAACTCTGCATAAAAAGACCTGTTGCCTAAGATTTCGAACCCTGGACCTTTATGCCTTGAAGCTACCATGCTATCCACTACACCACCATAACGCCTGTTTCAACATTATTGTATTTAAATTATTATGTATTGTTCTATTAGCATTATAAAATAATAAACATTGAAACAAAACCAAGGTAGCACGTTGGCTTAGTAGTTAGCACTTACAGCAAGAAGGCCCAGGTTTTGATTCCTGGGCAGAGGCCTTTCAGAGTTGCATGTTTTCCCCACACTTGCGGAGGTTTATTCCGGATACTCCGGTTTCCTCCCACAATCCAAGAATATTTTTAAAAGGTTGATTAGTGATCCTAAATTGCTTATAAAAGTAAGTGTGAGTGTGTGTGTGTGGCCCTGTGATAGACTAGAGACCTACCCCGGGCGTACCCCTAGTGCCTTTCCCAGAGTTAGAAAATAAGTGGGTATAGAAGATAAATGGTTAAATGAAAACAAATCCAGGACTAGCAGCGGCTCAGTTTTTAAACTTATGGCGTGATACAAACCAAATAATTAAGTAAACAGATGCCCTACTTTATTTTTGTCGAGTAAAAAGCTAATTTAATTTTCTTCAAAACTTCATGTGTTGTCTCTGTTTCTATTACCTGTCAAGACTCACCATTACCTGCTGAAAATTTCCGCCTGCCCATTTCCACCAGCAGCAACCTAAAACCACCTGCTCCCACTTGAGCTCCTACGCAATGCAGCCCTTTACTAGAAGCTTAATTTCTTTTGTCTGCTATACTGGTGCTTTCATTATCTGTATCCGTTTATGCTGTTGCTCTTGCAACATAGGGCAGTTAACCTAATCAGGCGTTGAATGCTAATTGCCTTTTCCCATACGAGGTAAGAGACCCAAAAGAAATAGCTAGTGTCACAGATGGCTGACAGAGTAGCATCAACCTAGAAAAGAGAAATTACATTTTTTTAAATTAATTTATTTTTTTAATTAAATTTTTTTTTAATTACTAAGAGAGCAGAGAGAATTATTGCTTCTTAAATTTTTGACCGGGCGGCGCGGTGGTTAGCACGGTCGCTTCACAGCAAGAAGGTCCTTTCTGTGCGGAGTTTGCATGTTCTCCCTTGCTTGCGTGGGTTTCCTCCGGGTACTCTGGTTTCTTCCCACAGTCCAAAAACAT
>JAOTQW010088263.1:0-11144 GCA_026260075.1 Sisor rabdophorus | reverse complement strand
TTTTGTACGTCGCTTTGGATAAGAGCGTCTGCTAAATGCTGTAAATGTAAATGTACATTTAAAATATTTTTAATAGAAAGGCAGCCTTAAAGTTCCTGGTATCACAATGCAAAATATTTTAAACACAGTATTTATACAAAAAGATTATCAGCTTGGTTTATGTTGCATACAAACTTTGATTTTGTTTTTCCAAGTTAATAATTAACTTGAAATAATAGGTTGTTAAATTTATTGCCATGCTAATGAACATATAGTTTAAAGAAAGAAAAAGAAAGCTGGCATATCATATTTGTCATAGTTGTTTGCACATTTATAGCAGTAAGAAAAAGCTTGTTACTAAGGCTGAACTGTAAATAATTTTATTTTAATAGAATCTTCCATCTTATAGTTAGTTGAATTTTTATTAATCAAATTGCTGGATATCTTTAGATGAAGCTGGAAAGTGGTGAGCATTAGAGATTAACCAAGTCGGTTAATTGTTCCGTAGGTCCTGTTAGCTCCAACCAGTATATGAATAAATTAATGAAGGGAAAATTTGCACTTGACGATAGATTATTCACTATGGAGGATAAAGTGGACACTGTAATGATCTAAGAAAACCGTATCCTATTGTCCTGGTGCAAATGGCAACAAGTGTAACCCAGATGTCCTTCACAGAGAATAAGCAGAATGCTTCTGAAATGCTCCTGAGGCAAACTGTAATGTTTGTAGTTTGTTTTCTTTGTTTACTCCTGTTAGATCAAAAGCCGGTTGCAGTTTATATAAACCCAGAAAGGCTCTTAATTCGTTTTCTTCTTGTTCTTTGCCGAGGCTTTGTCTTCCACAGGGCTGTCGGTCTGATTCTTCCATTGCAGACAATTGTATGAAACGATAGCACTGATAAGATATGTAGCCATTCCTGTGTAGCCTCCGATCACCAAACACAGTGGCTGTATTAGCACAAACAGACAGAAGACATTGACTGATGCACTGTCTGGCAAGTCCACTCGCTCTGCCCTTGTCGCTTGCAGAACTCCGAAGAAATAAATCAGGGCCACAGCTGGGTAAAAAGCCAGCTCCACCATGCTTTTTAATGTGTTTTAATCAAAAAGAGAAAGCTCTATTCCGTCTACTCTGTCTGACAAATAACAAGCACTTCTCCCAAGGGGATTGGTATCAAATGTGACCTTTAATCTCCATATCAAGGTAAAACATTGGTCTCCTGCAGCAATATCATGTGCCGTGCATGCTGGAATTTCTCCACAGAGTGCAAATTCCATTCCTAGCTCCTGGTACTCCCATGAGTGTGACCTTTACTCTCTAAAGGAACCCAACGAGGCAATCGTAATGACTACAACAATATATCTAAAACGTTGTACCTTTGTATGATCCTACTGGGATCCTCTGATTAATTGGATGTGTGGTGAAAGGCTGTTTTTTAGACCTTTTACTAACATTTTCCTCCTGTCACCCCTGTCCTGTCGAAAACAAACTCCCTGTAAATTTACAAAACCTCATTTCATTCTGATTTCCCTGGCAAGCACCTTTACCGGGTCGGAGCTTTGGGACTGTTTGAACACCTGCAAACGGTGCTGTTTTCTCTGTTCTATCACTATCTCAACTCTCCATGGTGATGAACCGTAATACAATGCTGGTGATGACACACATACATAGAAATGCCAAGCGAGATATGACAGATCTGCTTTGACTCCGCCAACTTTTTTGTTTTTCCCTCCTCATTAATCAACTTATCACATTTTTTGTGATGGTCTTTATTTGGTCCTCTACCCCTTCAATTTTCTGCTCCTAATTGCATCCCAAATGTGGATATTTTTTGCCCCTCTGACGCATTGCAGCAGAAATACAGTAATTAAAAGCGCCTCGATCACAAAGAATAGTAGCTTTTGGCTGACGATTTGGAGAAAAAACAATACTTTCCCAACCCTTTATCTTCATTTCCAGTGACAGGGCGTGTCCTTTCAGATGGCAAGCTGTGATCCTACCAGAGATCAGAGCTACTTTAATACGCATCACATTTTCTGTTATGAAGTTTGGGGATGAATACAAATTGGGCGTGACTAGGTCTCGGTTGGCAGTGATGGTTGAACAAGGCTTGCCTCCTGTTGTGCTTCTCAATGGCTGGCACCACATGCTGTACAATTACACTTAAAGGTCTGTCTTCCATGTCTTTTTCCTCCTCCGATTCCCTCCTCCAAGCCACAGGCCATGCCAGCCTTTCATCAAAGGCACATCTGCACATCCTTGTGACATCCACCCACTGACTCTTTTCTAACTGCCCACTTGCCCCAGCATGGCCTTTTAAATCAAGCCATGCTCAATGGCACGGCCACAATACCCACGGTCGGAGGGCTTAAACAGCAAGACCGATCAATCATGTCACTATTCAAACAGTAGCATATATACATTGCTTCCTTGTCTCCCTTGAATATCTAAACCTATATACTTATCTAAGGCCAGGATCAGACAGTGGTTGTAAGCAATCATGCCACTTATATTGGCTGGCTGTTGCTTCAGGAATTAAGATATTAGGGGAATAAATGCAGGGACTTGAGTCATTCTCTTTTCTATATGGATGCCATTTCTCAGCATGCCCTAGTAGATCTATTAGTATGGTGAATAGCATCATTTATTTACTTCTGTTTAATTTTTTCAGCCTTAATATTTGGACTAGTCTCGCTAAAGGTAAAAATTAAAAAAACTTGAATGACAAAAAAACATTGATTGGTTCGAAAGATTGAAACTGCTAGGAAAAAGAAACATATGTTTTCTCATTATGTTTTACTCAAAATATAATTGACCCAAGTTTCACATGGTCTCATTTATGTCATATTTATGAGCACTACAGTTTACTGCAAATAATAGCTTGAAAATACCAATCAATAAATTGAGTTCAAATCATGGGGGTGCCGAACATCTCGAACTTTCTAAATAATGATTCGAAAATAGTGTGCTGCTTCAAAGTCTATACTAGGAACAGGACAGAATACAATCTGGATAAGACCACGCACACACATTCACACTTTCAATCACACCTAGGCCAGTCCTCCTACTGAAATATTTTTGGGAAGGTGGGTGGAAAGCCATGTACAAATGCAAAGAAGATGCACAGTATGATAGCAATCATCAGCCAAATGAATGTATAGCAAAAAAAGTTCTACAATTCTGTTTTTTAACACAATTAATTAAAAATGTCTGAAACCTTCATGGGTGGCGCGGTGGCGTAGTGGTTAGCACGTTCACTTCACAGTGAGAAGGTTGTGGGTCCAAAACCATGTGCATTAGGTTGATTGGTGATACTAAATTGCCCTTAGGATTGAATGCGAGTGTGCGCAACCTTTCTTTCTAGAAACTAGCAGCAGCTTTTGTCCTCTTTTTTCATGCTAATTTATTTTTCTCACAGAAAGATAGGGCAGCATAATTGTGATACGGTTCCTGCATCAAAACACGATTAACTGTAGTTGAATAAAAAAATCTTAGTGACAGGCAGATTGAACCATTTGCACCATCAGGAAAAGAGGAAGGGCTGGTGCCATGGTGTAGTGGGTTAAGGCGACCCACTTTTCTTCCGGCTTGGGTCATTTTTGGTCCCAACTCTTTCTATCTTCCCCATTTTGTCTATTTGTCTGTCTGTCTTATATATAAAAAATATAAATAAAAATGGCACCAAAAATATTTCAGTGGACATATAATGTGATAACCTGTTTCAAATCTTAAGTCTAGCAGTTTATTGTTGGTGAAGTAGGTGAAATCCTCTGCTTTAGATTAATCCTCTTATAGAAGTGAGACAACTTTCTCCAACTGACTCTCTTTTTAGATGATTAAGCGAGTGGTGGAGCTGTCCAAGGCAGTGGTACTGAACTACAGTGAGCAGCTTTCTGTACTGGTGCTTTTGTATGCTAGTGCTTGTTATTAAAAGACTACAACTCAAATCTTAATTATTTTATAAACATTTACATCACAGCTAAACGTTTACTCCAAAAAAACATTTATTAAACAAAAAACATTAAACAAATCCAGAGAATAAGAACATTGTTAAAATGTTGCCATTTCGCTAGCCCATCTCTCATACAAATGGACAATTGGGAGTTAGGGTCCTTGCTCGGGGCCAACAGTGGTAGCTTGGTGATGCTGGGAATCAAGCCCAGATCTTCCAATTAGCAATCTTAAACCTTAACCATTGCGCGAACACTTTCCCAAACACACAGTTCAACCAAAGCTTTGTTAATTACCGCCAACGTGCAGGTCCATTTGACCACCTTGATCTCTGTTGAACTTGAAGTGAAGAATAATTGCAGATTCCCCTGTCCCTTCTCCTTTACAGCAGGGATGGCTTTCTAAGTAATGAAAAACAGTGTTTTTTCAGTCTTATCCCTTCAGTGTCAGATATAACGGTGGCACACTACACCTTTCTTCTGGTTGTTAATCAGGTGTTGGTAATCTTTCAAAAGCTTTGTAAAAAGTAAAAGGTAAAAATATTACAGATACATGTTGCATATACACAATGTTTACACTTGATGGATGGGTCTATCTTGGAGAAATGGTGGAAGTTTTGGTTAGTGATTTCTGAATTAAGTTAGGTCGGTCTGTCATTTGACGTTACCTGATCTAGGAAAGAGAAAAAAAGCTTTATCAAACAAGACAGCCCATTATTCTTCTTCTGTAGGAAAGAGAAGTCTGGGGTTGGAGCTCTAAGATTAACCTAGGTGGTTAAGGCGTAAACATAGTGTTGGTAGCGACTGTTTTAATAATCCGATCATTCGAAATGTTCCCAATTAATAAATGGCGTCCGATTAAGTAGCTATAAGACATGCGCTAAGCTCAGAGTAATGATAATAATTACTCATTTTATTTTTTTACCGCTGAAGACCCTGTTTCCATCGCAGACACACACACACACACACACACACACACACACACACACACAGCTTAATTAGGAAAAGCGAGCGCGCGGAGGGAAAGAAAGGGGTGGAGCGCGCTGCCGGGTCTTTGCGGTGTGTGTGTGTGTGTATGTGCGTGTGTGTGGTTCCGCGCCCACGTGCGACACAAAAACACTCAGAAAAAGGACCGTGCACTGCTCAACTCTGCTTTGCGCCACAGAAAGCGCTCTGTAACCTGCACCCCGCTGCTTCCCTCCCAGCCCCACCAGCTTCACTTTCTCCCTCTTTTCCTTCCAAACTGTTCTTCTCTTAGTGATCAGAAGGTTCCGTTACCACGTCCCATCCAATCCGGCGGGGACAGAAGGGAGGGTTCGTGTTTCTTGGCTTGTGCCGGGTCACCCGTTTTGCTCATGGAGGGAGACGTTATGGACAAGCTAGACGACATGGCCTCGGTGTACGAGTTCGACCCGTTCACAGGCAACATTCCGGCAACCAAAGTGGAAATCACCGTCTCGTGCAGGTACGTAACGCTCGCGCGTGCAAAAATGCGCAAGAAACTAAAAGCGGTTCTTTTATTTGCACGCTTGTTTGCACATCCCGCTTGGTGCGCTTTCTGTAAAAGTTGTAGAAAGTCACGCTGCTTTTATTATGTGGTATTTGGCCGCTGTTTAAAAGCTGTGTTTAGTATTTAATGCTGCATTTGCGTCACCTAATGCTCCCGTCAATGATGCATTTGGCCCAGAAGGACATCCTTCTGGGCTTTGGTTATGCGTATGGCTGGGAACGGATGGCCGCATTCCACTAACCTCTATATGAATTATGCATTACACCAGGGTGCTGTTTTAAGTGATGCGTGTGTGTGTGTGTTTGTGCGTGTGTGTATGTGTTTGTGCGTGTGTGTGTGTTTGTGCCTGTGTGTGTGTGGCTGGCTATACAAGCCCTATAAAACTCATTAACTCCTGACAGTTGGTGCAGTTGAAAGAAGAGTTTTTTTGTGGATTTTCTAATGTGTGTGCAGATTCTCATGGTTTGATATTTACTATAAGCTCTGAATCAGGAGAAAAGATAATAAAGCCTTGGGAAAACATAGGTTTGTGTGTATTAAGCAGCCAATGTTTGAGGCAGCCTTTCCTTTCCTTTCCTTTCCTTTCTATTTATACCTTTTTTTAATTATTTTTTTTCCTTTCCTCTTTTTTTCAATTTTCCTTTCCCATTTTTTCATACCCATCTTCTTTCCTTTTATATTTCTCTATTTCTCTTTCTTTTCCTTTCCATTTTTCATTCCCCTTTCCTTTTCTTGCCTTTCCATACCTTTCCTTTTTGTGCTTTGCCTTTCCATGCCTTTCCTATTATATCCCTTTTCTATTTCTTTTCATCCTATACTATTCCTTCTTTTCTTTTCTTTTCTTTCCTTTTCTTTTCTTTTCTTTTCTTTTCTTTTCTTTTCTTTTCTTTCCTTTTCTTTTCTTTTCTTTCCATTTCATTCCTTTTCTTACCTTTCCTTATCGTTCCTTTCCTATATGCTGTATAAACTAAGGGTTTACACAGATTAAATTGTAGTAGTGTATTAATTATTAACAATATGACTGAATAAGGTTTGGATGTCCATATGCACTTGTTTTTTGGGGGGCATATAACGGTTATTTGATGAACAATCTGTCCGTTTGAACTGAGTGCTTGAAGAGGTCTATAAGGAGTGGCCGGAGTGTCAAACGATTTCTGCACTAAACTGCCTTCTTGCTTTTTTTTTCTTCATCAGTATCTGCACTAAATGCACTCAGTCCTGGGTATGTGCACACGTCTTTGTAGAAATTGCTTTTCAATTAATTATGTATCAGTTTTGCAGCAAAAAAGCATTTTCCCCAACCCTCCTTCACCTCACCCCACCCCTTTGCTTTTTCTAATAACAATTAATTTTACAACTGCACAAGCTTCTGTTCTCTGAAAAGTCTTCAGGCTCCTAGCAAAAGTCTAAACATTGATGAAACATTAATCCATTTTTACAGACATTCTGATCGGTATTTAGCGCTGACTTTATTTTCCAAATGTCTTTATGATAGCTGCGCTTTTAGAAATTCATCTGCTTGTACACTCTTGGAAACAAACATTCTATACAAAATTGATGACATCACTTGCCAGGAGTCACCACTTCTGACAGTCGCCCATGCTGCACTGACACACCGCTGTGAGTGACAAGCTGTTCGCTGCTACTTCAGCTTAATACATACACAGTTTATACTCAAAATCCTTCCGTAGACTCAGCCAAAGTCAACAAGTCTTACCTTAATCCCTGCGCCGATACCTGAGATAGCTTAGATTTTCTCACATCTATTATTAAACCAAAACGTTGATTTTGTTTTTAACATGTCTTTAATCAATACTTGTCAACCGCAAAACTGCTGAAATAAATTGCGACCCATGTCAAGAAAACATTTGTGAATTACAAAAACTATGAATAATAAGTGTGCTGAGCTTTGGCATAATTCTAGTTCTTGTTTATAATTTGAATCGCTCTACTCTTTTATAATAGCAAACATCCTTTTATTCGTTTTGGTGAGTCTAATCATCAAAATGTCTTCCGCTAGAACAGTGACACTGGAACAGTGGAACCATTTCCGCAGGCAATACATGCTCATTAGAGCAGATCCCATAAAAATAGACCAGCACAGGTGCCTCATAAGAATTATTAAACCCAGATGTTATGGAAATATTGTAATATCAGCAGCTGTATATCTGTATGTTTGGTGGACATTTTAATAGGTACACCTGTGCAGCTGCTTACTCAATCCGTTAGTTACAGACTGCAGCAGCAGCACAAAGTAAACTGATCTCCGGGGTTTTGTTTTTTAATAAAATGGCAAAAACATTCAGCAGATAAGAGACGCCATTTAAACAGAGCTAACAGGAAGTGTATGGTGATTTACATGTTTGCGACCATATGACAGTTTTATTTTCCACTGAACAAACTGGCTGAAATGGGTTTGTTGAAATTTTGAAACAGCCAGGAGCCAGGAAAAATGGAACGACTTTTTCCTAATAAACCGCCTAGAGGAAAAGATGTGATAAAAAGATGAGAGAAAAACTTGAGTGGATCATCTCAAAAGAGGAAATAAAATAAGATTCTATGAGATAAGATGAGATGTAATGAGAGGACAAAATCAGGTGTGCTGAATTGTGTTAAGAGATGTGACGTAATGAGGTGTAATGTTTTAACAATATGATAATAATGTGGGATATAATGACAGAATATTGATGAGATGAAACAAGGTCATTTGAGTTGTGTGAGGTGTGATGAGATGTGATGAGAAAGGATGCAATGTGATGTAATGTGATGATAGGGAATATGGTGAGATAAGGTCAGATAAGATGTGAAGTGATGTGAAGAAATGTAAGAAGTCATAAGCTGTAATAAGATGTTTGTAGGTATGATGAGATGTGATGGGATGAGATGTGGTATAATGAGGAGATGACATGAGATGTGATGTGCTAAATTTTTTATTTTAACTGTTTCACCAGAAAATATGAAGCAAAGACATAAAGAAACATGAGAAAATAAAAAAAAAAAATACAGAAGAAAACCAACAATTTTCTGCACATAATCTTACATTAGCTCTGGCAGCCAACATCAATTTTATTTTCACATATGTTCTTTTAAAATATTTTTTCAAAGCTGTAACAATTATTTTTATAAATACAACTTTCAGATATAACTCAAAATGAATGAATTATAAGAATAATTCCAGTTTTTTTCGTTGTCTTGTAGAATCCTACAGAAAATTATATAAATAATATCAAATTTTTTTTTAATTATATAAATAATATCGAATAAATCATCTGAATAGAACCTGTCTAGTTATTATACGATCTTGGGATGTCAAAATTTTTCTCAGATGAACAAATCGTGGCTAAACTGCGCTGTGCACCAGGGGGTGCCATCACCTGTTGGGGGAGCATAATCTGTAAATTCAGAGGCTTACACTTGGATAATTATGAATATGAGCTAGCAATTTTTCAGCCATCCACTAGGGTCAATCGAAATAGTCCCTCGGCTAACTATCAGGCAGCTGAGTTGACGCAATCGAGTTTGAGAAACAGTTTAACTAAAACTGAAATGGACGACTAGCTTTTTCAAGATTAGTACCAGTCAAAATAAAGCTGGTTAAATATAGTATTTATGTTTCAGTATAATTAATGCTATGTCCGGTATACATCAAAATTTTGTAAATGTTATTTGGCTGGGGGTGGTGCGGTGGTGTAGTAATTAGCATGGTCACCTTATAAAAAGAAGGTCCTGGTTCCGGGTACTTCAGTTTTCTCCCACAGTCCAAAAACATGTACATTATGTTGATAAGTGATTCTAAATTGCTCATAGGAGTGAATGTGAGTTTGTGGTTGTCTGTATATGGCCCTGCGATGGACTGGCGATCTGTCCAGTGTGTACCCCCTACCTTTCACCCTAGGATAGGCTCCAGCAGACCCCATGACCCCGAATTAGGGAATAAGTGTGTATAGATGAATAAATTATTCAGCTGGTGGTAGGAAAGCAGATTTTTGGCTATGCACATATTTGTGCTATTAGCTATAACAGCGTCTTTTGCTTGGAGATCCTTCCAGATCTTCCATATCATGTGACGTGTTTTTCTGCTTCGTTAATCTCCTGATGCAGAAATGTCTTCCTGCAGCCTTATCGCATACACACTTCTATAAATATATATCGGCAATTATTCAAGCCATGCTTCACTTGAGCTCATCCCATTTTTACAGATCACACGCTCGGCTTGGTTTCTGTTTTACCGTATGTTCCCGTTGGTGTTATCTAGGTCAGAACAAGGCCTTCATATTATTTATGCTGAGATGTGAACATGATCTTTTATGAAGTTAATGGAAATGATCATTCCTCTGTTTCATTAGTCTTGGCACCTTAAGCGCTCGTCCTTTCACACCTTCCTGTATATTCTTTAAATAAGCCTTAGATCCTGTCAATTTTCTGAGTGCTTTTTCTCATGTTGTTTAAATACATAGGGCCTACTCTCAAACTTGCAAAAGACATGTTCATTCATTTATTCATTCATTCATGTGTCCTCTATAGGTGCTTCTTACGTAATTCAGGGGCACAGGGGTCTGCTTGATCTTAGCACACAGATAGGGCAAGAGGCAGGGGTACACGCTGGACAGGTTGGCAGTCCATCGCACTGCCACTAAACACAAAAAAACGCCTGCAATACCTTTATATTAATAATCACATTTCAGAGCATTTACCACTTGCCCTTATTAAAATCTCATTTACAAAAGGAAAAGCAGTGAAACATTTTAAAGAAAACCTTGTTTGGCTTTGACTCAACTTTAACCTACAAAGGAGTGAATGAGAACATCGGAATCAGAAAAGAACAGAAAAGCAAGATTAAGAAGGCGTGGCCTTACTGAATTTTCAGAGTGTTGGCCACAGCAGCGATCCGAATTCCTGCTCTTTTCATCTGCGGCTCTACTCTGATGCTTTCAGCAGGTCAAATGTAGGATTACACAGCAGGAGACACAGAGGAAAGATGTTTATCTGAGAAATATTGGTTAGTTTCTGTACGCTTTGTACAAAAAGTTAATTGTAGGTCTGTCTGCCACTCTTTAGTAACTGGAATTAGTGGTTCACTCTATTAGTGCAGTTTATTGCCTACACTAATGCCAGGATTACACTGCCTGATTTTCAACATGTATTCCAACCTCATGACTTTCAGTCAGAACTTATTTCACACTACATAATTTTGAAGTGCAGACAGGACCAGATACTCAGTATGCCAAATATTTCACAGGTTTCTACAAATCAGCAGCGATTAAAAAAAAAAATAAATAAATAAAATGACATGGCAGAAAAAGGCTGTAGGTAGAAATAGATATGTAAAGGAAGAAAGAACAGAAAAAAACAACCAATTGAAGAAAGTGGAGATAAAAAGGAAGATTTGAAGAGAGGGAAAACGTAATAAGGAAGGAATCTTTGAAGGAAGGAGGAGGGAAGCTTTGCTAGAAGAAAGGAAGGAAAGAGAAAAGGAAGCTTTGAAGGAACAAAGCTTGAAGTAAGAAAGCTTGAAGAAAGGAAGGAAGGAAGGACGCAAGTAAGGAAGGAAGTACTAAAAGAAGGAAATAATAGTCTCCAGCAGACCCCCGTGACCCCGGAAAAATTCGGGAATAAGCAGGTATAGAAGATGAATGAATGAATGATTTAGTATTTCACTCTTAATAGATTAAGGAAGTGTCTGTGAAAATGCAGGATATATA
>JAOTQW010088242.1:0-11145 GCA_026260075.1 Sisor rabdophorus | reverse complement strand
ATTCCCAGCACCACCAAGCCACCACTGTGGGTTCCTAAGCAAGGCCCTTAACCCCCACTTGCTCAGTTGTAAGTCGCTTTGTATAAGGGTATCTGCCAAATGCTGTAAATGTAAACATACAACCCTTAACAATTGGTGTTAAACTAGCTACACGACAGCATATTACATGCTCCTGTTGTTAGCAGACCAAAGTCAAATAAAGGATGGAGGTAATAGAAGGATTAATTTTACATTTCTGCCTTACATAAAATGCCTTAGAAGTGAGAGAAATGTTTCAAAACTTGCACATCTGTTTGACAGTCAACGAGCGCATGCTAGGATGACCACACGGAGATGTTGACAGACGTAATCATGCTTGTGTTACTGCTGCCATAATACTCTAAATGTTCTTTTCAGCAGTGCTTGAGACATCCAGTGCCTAGGAAAAACCAAAACAAGAATGTTTTGTTTGTTTTTATGCAAATCAACCTTTGTTGACAGCATGCTAAATCAGCAGTACTGCTGCTTATATAGATAACTTGGCCTGTACAATAGGGTCTTGAATAATAGCAAAACAATAATTTGCTTGGGCCTGTAATGGATTGACCACCTGTCCAGGGTGAACCCCTACCTATTGCCCTATGTGCGCTGAGATAGGCTCCAGCAGACCTCCATGACCCAGAGTAAAAATAGGTATAGAAAATAAATGATTGAATGAATGAATGAATATTTTTTTTCTTTTTCCTATGAACTTTTATCAAGTAAGTTATAATTTTTACATTTTAAAAGCTATTCTGAAAGTTCAGATGAGTTACTAGGTAAGTATGTGCAAGGTCATTAAAACACCATGAGAATTCATCTACTTAACGTTGGTCTGTCAGTTTATGCATTTGTGTGCACTCAGTCTAAAGGAAGACATTATGGAGGGTAACGTAAGCAACCAGGAAGCACAAACACACATCCAGCAGCGTTCCAGGTGAACTTTGAAGGCAAAAGTAATGCTGCCAGGAATACCACGGCAGGACTAAGAGATGCAGCGTCTTGTTCCCTCAGAGAGTTCCAATAACCTACTTACTGTCTGCTTGGTAAACTCTATTTTGGGTGCACTAAAGCAGACTAGCATCTGATCTAACCTTCGACAGGGCAGATGTCAGTGCTCAGTGCAGTACTATGAGAATAGACATATTTAAGGGCACTTTAAGGACAAACCCAGATCTGGAATGGAGAACAGCATTCACCATGCCTGGGGTCTAAATTCAACTACGACAGAAAAATGGAAAGAGCCTAATGGTCTCCCATTTTAAGAGCGGGGATAGCTGAGGGGGGTTACAGTTTTTAGGAATAAAATTGAGAGGCACTTTCGGGATTGGTTCAAAAGTGGCTAGATGCCCTAGAATCCCTAAAAACCAAGTTGGAGACCTTACATCCGTGCAGATATCAGCCTCTAAGTGCCATGCGGACTAGTATGATGAGCCGCTAAGGCCACCATATACACTTTTAAGATAAAATAAGATTTTTGTAAGGATGACACCAAGGTTGAGAAACATACTGCCACCATGGTACATTTTGCCTTACATTTTTCTTAAACCACCAAAGTTCAGCCAAGTGCTGCTCCATAACCACTATTTCTTCTATAGATTGGTTGATTGATGTCTCAGTATGACAGATCTGTGGCGTTGAGGTATCTAAGGTCCACCTTCCCTGCTTTATGCAGGTCCTTAGCAGGTCAACCTGATATAAATTTTCATTTACAGCATTTAGCAGACGCTCTTACCCAGAGCGATGTACAAAAGTGCTTCAAAATTCATCGTTGACCTTCTTAATACTAATACAGTAGTAATGCAATCATAGTACAACCAAAAAGGGAAGATTGAAAGATATACCTAAAGATGGTGTGCAGAAGGTTTGCCAAATTGTTGCTTTTTTAGTGACTTTGATTCACATGTACTACTGAAGAAAGAGAAGCTTACCCTGGTATCCTGTTGTGCCCAGGCATGGCTTGTTTATTGTGTATACATACCCCTGTGTTCCTGTCCATCTTTGTCTCACGTTGCATTGATGTTGTGATGATGTTATTGTTGTATCGTCAACGTGTCCAGGGCATTTTATATGTATTCCTACGTGCCCAGATGCTAGTCTAATGCAGCTAATGCTGGTTGCTAATGCTAAATGCTTAAAGCTTATTCCCTTCCTATATTTTCTAGCCTAGATTAGAGAGTTAGCCTTTGGTTTGCTTCCTTGGTTTGTTTTTTGGTTTTCAAGTTCTGTTGCCTTCGATATCTCTGAACCTTTTTCAGACCATGACACAAATCTGATGAGTTTATAAACGAAAAGTATATAAGTAAATATTTTTTTTACAATGTAGCACAAAGAAATTATATATAAGGGAGGTTCTGCATCAGTTGATTTTTATGGCCTCTTATTATTAGATGTCTCTATAAGTTCCCTACTGATATTTGCTGCCTTCTTCGTGGTCTCTTATTGTGATGATCTCTCATTGCTGGAACGTCTAGGCGCCTGCAAGCTATTAGTCAAATGTGGAGAAAAAGTAGACATGAGTTCATTGTATCATCAGTCTTTTTTTTCACTGTTTGTTAGTCTACATATATGACATAGCAATGCGCAGTTATATCTAAGATATCATTAACAAAATGTAAAAAAGGGAATTAGAAGAAGAATTAAACAAGTTTTTTTAGCACAGATGGAAACCTCCAAAATAATAATTATTCAAATAATATATTTTAAAATTATTACTGGCACTGGGGTAAGTGGTTAGCACTGTTGAATGTCCCGGGTTCGATTCCTGGGCACGGGTTGTTTTGTGTGGAGTTTGAACATTGTCTCCAACATTCAATAGCCTCCAGCAGCCCCTGTGACCCTGAATTAGGGTATAAGCAGGTATAGAAGTAAAAAGTAAAAATGAATACTTATTTGTTTAGTATAGACATTATTGTTATTACATTCCATTCAGATTCTTATTTTACTTCTCCATTGCTACATTGTTCAGGATGCCCAGTGCAGCAATTTAGACATTTTTTTAACTTCAATGTAAGCTTTGTTTCTCTTCATTTCTTTCAATGAAAGCAAGCATTGTGTGTTTTGTTTAGATCCTTTGTGCCAGTTAAAGCACTACGCTGTTTCTTTTCACCCACATCTGGTTAAGATAATGGTGGAAGCGCTGCACAGGTTTCCCGTTCACCGAGCTACAAAAGAATGGCGAATATGACTGCACTCTACCCCTTTTACAGTCCATAAAATAAGTCATTATTACGTCTGATCAAGTATCAATAAAAGGAGTAGTAAAAGAAAAGTAAAGCGTGTTGATAAAGCAGGATGTCTAGGGAAGGACTGCCACCTGTTGGACATGTGTTTAAGTACGTTTGACTTCATGAACCACTCAGACGCACTTAAGAGTATGTTTCTACATACGTACGTGTGGCTAAATTGATAAGCCATTTAATACATGAACAGTTTGAAGAGTAATGTATCAAATGGAACAAATAAGCCAGATTGTGGTTGTGGGGCTTGAGCCTAGTTTTTCGTGGTCACCCATTCAACAGATTAGCACCTTAACCATTTGAGCCACCTCTGCTTCCAAAGTATAACCATAATGTTACATAGATTAAAAGTTAAAACAGTTATGGTATGCAATTAAATGTAAATGTGACATTCATTCATTCATTCATTTATTCATTTATCTTCTATAGTATATACCCTCACGTGTATACTTTTATTCTATATACCCTCACGGGGTCTGTTGGAGCCTATCTAGCGCACATAAAGCGAAAGGCAGGGTTACACCCTTGACAGGTCGGCAGTCCATCGCAGGGCCACACACATAGACAAACAACCACACACACACACACACTCACATTCACTCCTATTTAAAATCACCAATCAACTTTATGTACGTGTTTTATGTACACAAGCACAGAGAGAACATGCAAACTCCGCAAAGAAAGACCCCTTGCCAGTAAATGGAACCCGGGACCTTCTTGCTGTGAGGCGACCGTGCTAACCATTACGCCACCGCACCGCCCTTCCTTCTGTTTATTGTTAATTGTAAAGATATTGCCAAAAGTGAAATGGCAATAGTAATTAAATTATATTTTATGTGTTTCTTATCCCAACTCAAACTAAACGATCATAAAGAGCCGGAATAACCAGAATGTCGTATAACTCATTGAGCCAATCTTAAAGAAGTAGCTCCTCTGTCTGCATAAAAAATATATTGACAGAGCCTGTCATATTTTTAGCCAAGTGAGGGAAAATTCATTTTTGCTCTCAGCGACACTTTAAACTCAGATGCCAAAATAAAGACGGGGGGAGGACAGCAGACATTACATGCAGCAAATCTAATATTTTACCTCAGCGTTCACAAACGGCCTAATGTCTAAGCACTATGGTAAACACGGCAAAGGAATAAAGACACATTTACTTATTTCATAACCTTAAATTAAAAATGGAGGTCGTGGTTTTGGATAGTGCAAGTGCAGGAGAAAGAAGAATGGACACCGTTATTTCATAAAGCTCAGGCATGTCATGGAAACGCCCCAGCTTTTATGTGGTATATTTGCACATTTAAATGTACTGTTCACACGCCACATCTCCCACACACACATACACACACTCACACTTTCAGCATTCATCCCTTCACTGTGAGGTTGACTCGAAATATGCAAATGACATTAATACTGCAAAATCTGCATTAATCTTTAGCAGATGTCTTCATCCAGAGCAATTTAAATTTATCATATTTATACAACATAAACAGATGTGGGTAAAAATAATCACATTTAATTTTTCACATTTTACTTCATTCACCCGTTTATTCCATAATTTATGGTCACAGGCATTGGCTGCATCCTATCCCAGTCATCTTTAAAGGGCAAAAGACAGGAGGGGTACACACTGGACAGGTCACCAGTCATCACAAGGCCACACTTACCCTCACTCCTGAGGGTAAATTAAAATTACCAATCAACCTAACGTACATGGTTTTTGGACTGTGAAAGAAAACCAGAGAAGGGTAATAAATATGGTTATAAATGGGCGGCATGGTGGCGTAGTGGTTAGCAGGTTGCCTCACAGCAAGAAGGTATCGGGTTTTATTGCCAGGCAAGGGGTGTTTTTGTGCAGAGTTTGCATGTTTCCCTGTACTAGTGCAGGTTTTCTCCGGGTACTCCGGTTTCCTCCCACAGTCCAAAAATATGTACATTTGATTGACTCCAAATAGGAGTGAGTGTTTGTCTATGTGTGGCCCTGTGATGGTTTGGCGACCTGTCCAGGATATACCCCTGCCTCTCAAATTATGTGCAATTGGATAGGCTTAGCATGACCCTGAGTTCAGGAATAAGTGGGTATAGAAGATGAATGGATGAATGAATGGTAATAAATATTAGATTTTGCATGTAATTAATTTAAATGAAATTTCATGAGACTTTGGAGAGGCTGCTTTGCGAGAGGCTGCTACAAATCTCCTGCTTATTTTTTTTAGCACATGTTCAGCTTGAGGAGAAAATTGTAGGTGTGTGTGTGTGTTTGTGTATTTTGCACATGCTCTTTTACTCTGATTATGATTGCTACATCTTTACTGAATCTTTTGCCTCCAGATGTTGTTTGATTAGGAGCATCAGGAGGTCTTTCCTTTTTAGTAGATTCCCCTCCACCTTTACTGACTCTACCTTGACGTTCTTCTGTCATTCTACCTGTTGCACAAATAACTTTGGTCACACCGGCCTATGCATCCACTGATAAACTGACGAAGAAAATGTCTTGAAGAAAAGTTTACAGTCAGATTTTAAACATGGCACAATTATTCGTGATCCCATTTTAGTTGTCCAGCTATAGGTGGCTTGTTTTTACCCCAATTGTATAATAGGCCGATCTGGATAAGAACGTCTGCCAAATGCCATAAAAAACCGACAAATACACAATTTTTCTATAGGAATAATAAAGTTTTATTCTGAAAACTATGTCATAAAAAGGAACATTGTATCGTGTACAAAAATGGAGGTCAGACTAAATAGCAAACAGTAGACAGTACTGTTTTTACAAATCATGTGCAACTATAGAAAGTAAAATTATTTACATTACAATATTATTGATGGTAAAACACAAAATGTTTTAATATAAAAATGATTGAAATATAGTTTCCTGCTCTGCAGGAATATATATGCATTTTACAATACCTCAGGTACAAAGAAATAAAACATAATGTAGCAGCTGGATGGATATTAAAATACATTTAAAAAAAAACAAACATTTTTTTTGAGAACTAAACATGTGCCATAATCTGAGGTACGTCACAGTGAAGTACAATCTAACGGTTTACAATAAAATTACCTGACTAATCGGATAGGGAGATTAAATTGAGCTATGACTGAGTTTTATATTAAAACGGTATTATCAGATTACTCTTTATTAACATGCAGTGGAGTGGAGAAGTTAGAAACATGGTGTAACGGTGTGTGTTTATGCACAAATTTTCTAACTACTTCTTGGCACTTTTTAGCAATAAACAGACACAAAAGAATATTACTATGTATGATTTAAAAAATATAAACCGTTCCCACTTTTCACCACTGCGTATATCACACCTTCTTTATCGTGCAGAAAAAGGTCGTTTTTATAGATTTCGACTGCAGAAGCCTGGATTTTCTTAACAAAATTAAGTGCTTTTTTTGTCAAAAGTGGTAGCATGGTGGTTAAGGTGTTGGACCGCTTATCGGAAGATTGGGGTTTGATTCCCAGCACCACTGCTAGGCCCCCTGAGTAATGGCCTTAACCCCTAATTGTTCAGTTGTATAAAAAATAAATGTAAGTCGCTTTGGATAAAGATGTCTACCAAATGCCAAAAATATAATAATCAAGTTGCCAAAATTGTCAGCGATTATACACATCTAACATATGATAGATTTATTAAATAAAGTTCATAGCAGGAGTTTATGTTTATGTTAAAATTCCAACAAAATGTTCCAACAAAATTCCCAGTCATTCCAGATAAGTCTTAATTTTTTTCTTTGTGTAGTAAAATGCCAGATTTTAGATAGCACACTGAATTTTGAATCTTTAAATTGTATATTTCCTGTATCGTCTTCCAATTTCAATGCCTCCAATTCAGGATGAGAACTTCAGAAAGACAGAACATGGCATACAAAATCTGCGAAACAAACAGAAAAAAAGATAGCTAAAAAATTATAGATCATCTTATTCTTCTCCACCTTCTAACTGTACCTAGCGCAGTAATTGTGCCGCTGAAAAAAAAGGAATCCGAGTGACTGGATGCTGCTCAAATGACTGCAAACACCCGGAAGGCTTTTGCTCCTGGAGGATTCTGCATGCTGAAAGAGATGAAGTATAATGCATTAGGGAATAATTAACCAAAATCCAATCTGATTACCAAAAAATAAATCCATCTCTTCAAGCTTTGTATATTTCATTAACGAGCAGTGAATTTGGTAGCTGGGCCTTCAGTGGGGATTTGTCTGACTTATACACCACTTGCATGTCATAATTATAAAAACCATTACCGAGAGACATTTTATGTATTGAGGGTTAAAACCTTAAAACAAAAAAACCCTGTTAACACAACTCCAAACATCTACACTACAACCACAACTGTACCACATACATCATCTGGAGCAGTTCACAGTCAATATTTATCCAATCACATTACAGAAACATTAGATGTATAAATGAAATATATAATACGTTTACAGGCTGTAAGTCAATGTTGTCAGCACTGGTCTGGAAGTAGCAAGCAAGTGTTCTCCCACTGAGACAAGCTAGTTATCTTTAGGGTTAACCCAAATTCTCCTCATGATATCTAACTTAAAAAGGTGCCTTAAAAATTAAGTGTGTCCGGAAATAAAACGTATTTCTTCTTCTGTGTCAACTATCGTAGGGGTAAAAATTCTAACTCAACTGTACAGAAGCATTTTGCTAAGTGAACTGGGCTAGTTTTACTTTGATCAACCAATCAAAGGATGGACAAATGCTGATATCATTGTACACCAGCTAGCAGGCTTACCGGAAGAAGACTGTTAAAAACTGATTGGTTAAAAACAGTCTCCAATAACATTAACCAATCTGCCACTACTGATTGGTCACTACTGATTCTAAAGGCAGCTTCGATCAACACGATTGGACCATCCACCTACACATACTGAAAGCAGTACCGCTAGAGATTTGCTAGGCTAAGAATGAACTGTTGGAAATAAATTAATACAATTTATTGAAACAAATATTAAAATGTAGATTTTAAATGTAGGTGAGTGATTCTGATAGTGTTTAGACCACCAGAGAAGGACATATTAATCCTGAAGGCCCAGCACTGGCAAACTTTGGATGCAGAGAATGAAATACTTTTTTAACACAGATATGTACCTTTCAGATTGCATGTTGTTTTGATAGGAGCCGTAGTAATACAGCCTGTTTTCCATCGGCATCACGTCAATGTACCCGCCCTGTTCGTTTTCTATCACGCCTGCGTGAATTGCTGATCTGCAGATACTAGATTTCTGAAGACAGAGAAAATAGTAATCATTCATTCATTTACTCATCAACTATAACCTCTTATTCTTTAATTCGGGGTCCTGGGGGGTGTGCTGGAGCCTATCCCAGCTCTTTGAACGGAAAAAGGCAGGAGAGGTAAACTTTTGACAGTTCTTCAGTCCATTACACACTCAAAACTATGGGCAATTTTACTCACCAGTCAAACCTAATGTACATGTTTTTGGAGTGGGGGAGATAACCGGAGAACCCAGGCAAGGACGTGGACAACAAGCAAACACCACACAGAAAGACCACTGCTTGGGAATCGAACCTGGGACCTTCTTGCTGTGTAAGGCAACAGTGCATACTAGACTAGACTGTCCAAACCACTATGGCACCGAAGGCCATTACCAACACCATGATAAGCAGAACTCCAGCTGTGCTTATACATGTCTTCAGCAGTGGAAGACACACATCGAAATATACATGGAGACTTATGGGACACCCTGTAGCACAAAATATTATGCCATGTGTAAAGTCACAGACATGATTTACATTAGCTTCCTCATTTATCTAAAATGTAGTCGAAACACATGAACTGTATTTACCTGATTGGATGTAGTTTTGCCGGTGATTGGCTGATTAAATAACAGTATAAATTTACAGGATTATATGATAAAGTAGACTTAAGAGCGAATATGACTTTTTTAGGAATATGGTCTGTTCAGGTGACCGTAGGGTGTTGCATGTCCATGTCTTAGTTCTTCTTTGCTTCTTTTAGATCATTTGCTTTGTTGGTTTTTGGTTTTACTGTAAATAAATAAATTTCATTATTTTACGAGTCACCAAGCTGCCTCTGTTGGGCCATTCAGCAAGGCTCCGAAGCCTCAATTGCTGTGTTGTATCTTCTTCTCCTTTCGGCTGCTTCCATTCAGGGGTCCCCACAACGAATCAACTGTCTCCACCTAGCCCTATTCTCTATATCCTTTTATATTCCCCTTTGGCTTCTACCTGGTAGATCCATTGCTAACATCCTCCTACCAATGTATTCACTCTCCCTTCTCTGTACATGTCCAAACCACCTTATCTGGCTTCCCTGGCCTTCCCCCAAAACACCCAACATGAGCCGTCCCCCAGATAAACTCTTTTCTAATCCTGTCTAACCTCGTCACTCCCAAAGAAAAGTTAAACATCTTTAGTTCCTCTACTTCCAGCTCTGCCCCTTGTCTCTTATTCAGCGCCACTGTCTCTAAACCATACAACTTCTGTGTTGTATAATTGAGATAAATACTTACATCTGAGTAGATTCGGGTCCCAATGACTCTGGAGACATGTGGGTTTTCTTGCAGACAGTTTTGTGGACAGTAGATTCTGTAACGTGAATATGAAGGTGGAGGTTTTAGAACTCACATGGCTTTCTGAAATCTGATTTTATAATGCATTATTAGTAAAAAAATTAGATTATACAGTTTACTGCTTTAGTAAATTGCTGGTATGACTTGATTACAATCACAGCAGGACCTAATTATGATTGTAAGACCAGGCTCATTACCTGGGACAGTGTTTAACTGGGCTTTCAAACGGGCACAACGTAGACACGGTAGTCTCACATGTAATAACTTGTACTGCAACCCAAATACAGTCATGATTAAATACCGGTAGTTATAAACTGTTAACACAGTTATAGCATTTATGCTTGACACTTACTGGTGACTTTTGATACAATGAAGGCATTGGCACTTTGATATTTTCTGTAAACAGCATGACATAAACTGACATAAACATTACATTCCGATACTATCAGACTAACGAAGTTATATTATTAATTGTTTCTTTGTTGAATCTTTAATCGACTCACCCAAGAGACTGAACGCCATTTTTGTATGATTTGATAAAAAACTCCTGTCTGCCCTTTCTCGTGACATCCAACCAGCCTCCATTGTTATCGATTGCTCCGTAATGAAGGCCGGCTCGACAAATGCTTGAGTGCTGCAAAAAAAAAAAAAAGGAAGCTAAACTGAATCTGTGAGCAAATCTAAAGTCAAGCATATGATGCATTATAGAAGGAGCAAAAAATGAAGCATGCTTCTGTTAGAAGCTAATTATTAATTCATTCATTCATTGGAGCCTATCCCCGCAAACATAGGACAAGTAGCAGGGGTACACCCTGGACAGGTCGCCAGTCCATCACATGACCACATATAGATGAACAACCTCAAACATTCACATTCACTCCTATGAAAAATTCAGAATCACCAATTAACCCAATGTACATTTTAGACTGTGGGTGAAAATCAGAGTACCCAGAGTACCAAAATTCTGAGGTTTCCAAATAATTATCATATAAACTTTTATTTAGTTATAAGAACTATACATAGTGTAGTTACATATAATGTTGGTAGGAACACAAAACAGTAAATATAATGCTACAATTTTCTGTAACACTTTACAGTCCGTAGTCAGCCAGTAACTATTCAGGAAGTACTGGTAGCACGACATTTCTACTTTAATTAATGTTATTAAATTGGTTATTCGATAATTAATACACAAGTTATGTATTGTCATATCACTGCTAAAGTTTCTATGCATAGTGATTATGTTTATTTTCAAAAATGCTTCTTCTTCTCCTTTCGGCTGCTCCCATTTAGGGGTCGCCACAGCGAATCACCC
>JAOTQW010088233.1:0-11145 GCA_026260075.1 Sisor rabdophorus | reverse complement strand
TTTCTTTCTTTCTTTCTTTCTTTCTTTCTTATTCTTTCTCTCTCTCTCTCTCTCTCTCTCTCATTTTTGTCTTTCTGTTTACACACTTGCAGAATCTACCCCCGGATTTAAATCTGCAGGAGCTGGAGGACTACAGAGATAAGCTAAAAAGACAGCAAGCAGCAGTGAGTGGAGATATAAATAGACTTTCCTCTCAGCTCTCACAGTGTATCAGTCATTAACCGCTGCTTCCCTGTTTAATATCGGGCTTTAAAGATTCTGAATTTCAGTCCATGTAGCAGTCAGTTTGAACAGTACAATAAAATTCTTACTCTGACCACAAAGGAACATAGCTACATCTACACAAAAAATGACATACAATAAACAACCGCTCTCCGGTTTCCTTCCACAGTCCAAAAACATGTATATTAGGTTGATTTAGTGATTCTAAATTGCCCAAATGAGTAAGTGTGTGTGGTTGTTTATGTGTGTCTATGTGTAGCCCTGGGATAGACTGGCAAACTGTCTTGGGTGTGTTAGATGTGTTAGGGAATAAGCACAATTGCTTTCTCATTTTAGACTCTTTTAGACTTTTAGAAAAATTGTAAACATTTAATATTAAACTTTTGCCCTGTCTGCTGCTTTATAGTAGCCAAATTCAGCAGTAGTTTGGGTAGCACTGCCAGCAGCATATAACTTTTGTCGGTTTAAGCATTGTATGTCTTGTGTTTGTGGTGTTTTTCAACTGAATATAGGTCGACATAGTTTTTACAAGTCATTATATTCTGTTTATTTGTTTTACAAAACAACCCAGGTTGATTGGAATTAGGGTTTGTGAAATAAAATAAGTGTAAAGTGTATAAAGATTTTAAAAAATCACTTTCATGTTCAAAGGTTGAATTTTATTACCTAAAGTAGCCGTTATTTTTTTGCATGATTAAACTCCTACTGCAGAACTTCAGTCTCTCCCAGTGGAGCAAACAGACCCTGCAGTTATTTACATTTGATCTAATAGTCTGCCCTTTTCCTGCCACTTCAGCGGAATTATCAAGTGTTCAAAGTTTTGCTGTCTGTATCTTTATATTTGATGCTAATTTAGTTTAAAATGCTGCAGTGGAAATACTGCTCTTTTGGAGACACTATGAGAAAAATAATATAATCGAAGAACAGTCAAATATTTGAATCAAGCATTAGGGGAAGCATTCTAGCATTGGCATAGTGGTTAGCACAGTCGCCTCACAACAAGAAGGTCCCCACGCTTGTGTGGTTTTCCTCCAGGTACTCCGGTTTCCTCCAACAGTCCAAAAACCTGTGCATTGGGTTAAATGGACTCTAAATTGCCTCTCCCCCTGCCTCTCGCCCTATGTGCGCTGGGATAGTCTCCAGTAGACCCCCGTGACCCAGAGTTTAGGAATAAGCCGGTATAGAAGATGAATGAATGAATGAATGAATGAATAAATGGTATTGATTCAAGGTTTGTTTGACATTTACCTTTTTGGTTGTAAATAAGGGCTAAAGTAACACAACAGTTTGTTCCAATAAGACATTTCCTAATTCCAGCTTCAGCAAGTGAACACATCAGCAGTTGTATGTTTTTGCAAATTGTTACACTGGTTAGCAGTTAGCAATACCTCTAGTCTTTTTGAATATTTTCAAAATGCTATCATAATTTATTTTGGATATCTCGTAATAATCTTATTCAGTTCTCAAACAACTTGCAGATGTTCTTTAAGCTCCACATAAGCTTTAAATCTCAGCAGTAGCGGGAATTTTTAGAAATCTTTTTTCCGTTTTTTTTCACTTGGGGGCAGCAAAGACCTAAATTGTTATTTTACACGGTCGCTGTCTTTCTTGTCACAACATTGTAATCGATTTTCTGATGTCCGGATTAAGATTGAGTTTGACTTTTGTAGATGCTGCTCTGGTTTCCCTAAATGTATGCTCTGTATTCTGATGGAATGCTTAACAAAACAGCCTGCTACTTTCTGGGCTGCGTGTCTTTCTGTGTGTGTATGTGTGTGTATATATATGTGTGTGTGTGCATACTCGTGCTTTAAACAAACAAGGCTTACATGTTGATCCAGGGTTCCCTAAACAGTGCAAATCACTGATGAGATTCAGATTTGTAGGATCTGTGGTATTCCTTATCCTTGTTGGTCGGAAAGTTCTTCATTTTTTAATTTTTTGGAAAGCAGCTCTGACGCTAGTTTAAGGTTTCGATTACTGCATTAGGCGAATAGATTATTGTTGTCAGGACAGTGCATCAGCAAAGGCTTCACGATTAGATAAATACACAATAATCTCTAAATTGTGCAATACAATACATATTATACCACTTTACAATACAAAAAAATCAAACAAAGAGGTAAAAATATTTATTCATTAATTTACTTCGGAGTCACAGGGGTCTGCTGGAGTGTACCCCAGCTCTCTTAGGGCGAATGCCAGAAAGGGTACACCCTGGACGGATTATCAGTCCATCACAGAGCCACACACATACACACATCCACACTCTTATGGGCAATTTAAAATCACCAATTAACCTAATGTACAGTTTTTGGACTGTGGAAGGTAACCGGACTAGCAATAGTAAACCTAAGCAAGCGCAGGAAGAACATGCAAACACCACACATAAAGACCCCTTGCCTGGGAATCGAACCCGGAACCTTCTTTTTGTGAGGCAACAGTGGTATACCGTGCTGCCCCAGCTAAAAATGACAAAGGCGAATGTAGTTTTGTGGTAGTGTTAAAATAAAACTTAAAAACTTTTAAGAGAGGTGTTTAAACTCATCAGAGTTGCAGTTTGTGAATTTCCCATCATAAATGTTTGCCTTTCTTTGTGTCTGCCTGTCTCTGTCTGCCTGTCTGTCTCTATCTGCCTGTCTGTATCTATCTGTCTGTCTCTCGAGACTTCCGCATAGTGAGATATTACTGGACTTGTCTTATTTTATTACTTGTCCTGAGGTTCTTTTTGGCAGAATGAGAATCTTTTATCATTTTTTGACTGTTTCTGGATGTACTATATGTATACAAATAAGGAAGGAACTCCTTATTGTATCTGCGTTGACCTTCCTGCAGGTACTCTGCATGCTAAACATCACCCGTTTGGAGCTTTCAGTTGCCCTTTGTGTGGAGAAATAAGCCATTAGCACAGGTGAGGCAAACTGATTGAAGCTGATGGGCCGTGAGAGAGCGCTGGAACATGGCAACAAATAAAATAGTTCATAGTAATGATCAGCCCTCTGCTGTACTTTCCTGAACTAGGCTTGTTTCACACACACACACACACACGCACACACACTGCTAGTAAAGTTTATCTGCCTTTAAGCAGTCAAAGATGAAGGGCAGCTTTAATAGTAGTTTCTGTAGTCAGGTACATGTGGACAGGCTTTTAAAAGCTGTGTGTGTGTGTGTGTGCGCGCGCGTGTGTGTGTGCGCGCGCGTGTGTGTGTGCGCGCGCGTGTGTGTGTGTGTGCGCGTGTGCTTAGTAAAATTTCTCTATATTTTGAAATAAATAGTTTGTCTTCAAATTCAATTATGTATTTGCCCTAGAACGCAGAGGTTTTATGAATGTGGCTCACAGGAGATACGTAGCCATGAGACTAGAATGTGTAGTAGTGCATGCCATGTTTCATTTCTTTGTAATTACTCATGCTTTCTAATTAACACCCTTGATTGTCAGATGCACAGATTAAACAACGTCATTCCCCTGGTTGTCTCTCTGTATTGCAGCACCGTTTAGATCTCCTCTCTGTTTGAGCAGAAGGTGTTGATCACTTTTCTATAAGAGCAGCTCAGAGTGAGGCACAGGCTTTAATTCAAATTCTACATTCATGGTAATGCGCTCCTTATAATAGGATATTGTTTCTATAGTAACAGATTACACTACTAACACAGCGGCTCATATGGAGGACATGCCTCTTAAACCGAACACAAAAATGTGTACATCTTCCTGAGACACTTTGTTTAAAAGTAGATGTTTTGTTTGCAAAAATTTCATAACAAACTATCACGATTAAATTTGATTGTAAACCCTATACATGTCAACCTAATTATGTATTATTACTGTATTAAACTACTTTCAGCAAAACACTACTTTCAGATTCTACAAAAGGAATAATTTCATTCTGAGTGTGTCCTCATAAACATGGCTACTCATGAAAGTACTTTGTTGTAAAAGTTTTTTGTTTTTAGTTGCTTATTCCATCCCCCTTTTTTATTATATATTTCAGTAGTATTTTAGTAGTAGTCTTAGTAGTATGGGGAATATGTAGTACTGTGCACCCTGTACAGCCTTTCTATATTGTTAATTAGCTAGCGGATTAAATTAGGTGTATGCGCTAGAATGTTAGTGCTTCGCTTCTCTATGACTGGAGACTAGCATTAATCCCATTTCCTCTGTGAGTCCTGTACCTTATTTTTAGGATTAATCCCCTAGTACACCCTATAGGTTTAATAGCTTGTTCCATTATGGCAAATAAATATAAACACGACTGATGAATATTTTAATGTTATTTTTTGTGGAATTTAAATATATTTTTATTGGCCAGTGTATCTCATTTTCAAAGTATGTAAAATATATTTTTTATGAAATTAAGTATAAGATGATGTTTATATCATTATAGTTTGATGACCCTATTTAATTCTTATTCAAAAATTTACTTGCATAATGAAGACTTACACGGATCCACTCAGATCCACACCTATAAAAGGGTAAATTGTAAATTGTACAATCATGTACTTGACAAATTATTTATTTATTTAACACCTACTATTTAAGTATGTACTTTAACTTATCACCTACTGTAATTCGCATACTTGGATTCACCCACTGTTGAGTATGGAAATATGCGATTTCAGGTGAGACCTATGCTTGTAGGCCACTGACAAGTTGCATCCAAAAATAAAAGCTCTATAAATCCCTCTGTCATGAGTTACAACAGCAGCATGAGTGTGTTAAACCTCATACTAAAAATAAAACCCAGAGGTAAGGAGACTTCTGACCCTGAAGTATGATTTTAAGCTTTGTTTAAAAACTAAGCTTAGTTTAGCATGGTGTGATATAACTAAACAAGTGTTCTACCTCCTCTTTGTTAAAGCAAGTGGACAAAACCGAGATGTTATTTTAGTTCTGTTTAGAATTTCAGGAAATTTGCATAGCTTTATGATTTAAGTAGAAGAGGAATACCTGTACTTGTCCTCTATTCGAATCAATCTGTTATTAGTGTTAAAAACAATCTGGAGGAATGTTTCCATTTACATTTACAGCATTTAGCAGACGCTCTTATCCAGAGCGACTTACATATGAGCAATTGGGGGTTAAGGGCCTTGCTCAGGAACCCACAGTGGTGGCTTGGTGGTGCTGGGAATCGTACCCCGGTCTTTCTGGTATCAGTCCAACACCTTAACCACTAGGCCACACAGCTATAGCACAGATTCTCTAACATCAAGCTTTTTTATTTGACCATATCTTGGGAACTGTGAGCATCTTGCACATGTTGGTGACAACTTTGACTACACGTAGCATAGATTTATGTTAAGTAATATTTGGAATATTTATAGAAAATGCAGAAATATAGAATATAAATCTTCTAAAATGTCTAAAGAATACTGAGAAGGTATTTATTTAATATAATACAGCACTAATTATAACTTTTATTTTTATGGTTCTCAGGTTTAATTTTCTCTTCTTTTTCTACTACATAGTCCCACACACTTACTTAGAGTAAACCTACTGCACCACCATTTCACCCACGTTTCTTTCGCTCTGTGTATGCACTGGTGTCTGTCCTGACATGCCTCATTTTGTGTCAGTCTGCACAGCACCAGCACTCCTGCAACAGATAGCTAGCTCTGAGAACGATCTCGGTGTGGGTGGGCTTGTCAATAATATCCATTTCCACAGGACACCATCCTATTTCAATGTTCAGCCATCCAAGCTACACCTTATTACCAGCACATGCCGGTTCAGGGAAAGGATTTGAATAATTTCAACACTTGACTAACTTCATCAGAATAAACTGTTGTTAATACCTGAAGGACACAGGATTTTCTACTGAAACATAGACATATTGCAAGATTCTTTGATTGTATGAGACTTTTGTTTTTATTTATTCTCCTAAACAAGCATTTGCATGATGGGGTTCTGTTTTTCTGGCTTAAGTATTGTACTGTGCTGGACATTCAATCATTTGTTCATTTTTTAATACCTGTTTATTTCCTAACATGAGGTCACAGGGGTCTTCTGGTGCCTATCCCAGCGCACATAGGGTGAAAGGCAGGGGTACACTCTGGGCAAGTCAGCCATCCATAGAAAAACCAGAATTAAAATTACCAATCAACCTAATGTACATGTTTTTTTGGACTGTGGGAGGAAACCGTAAAAACCTACTCAGACGTGCAGAAAGACCTGCCCTTTATATGTCACTTTAATATTGTCATTATATTAATAAATGCAATTTTCATCTGTAACTTGTTTTCTGTTTATATAGGTTTCAAAAAAGGTTGCTGACCTTATTCTAGAGAAACAGCCTTCTTATGTTAAGGTAAAGCTTTTTTCTATATTGTCTGTCTGTCTGTCCGTCCAGCCGTCTATCCATCCATCGGTAGAATTCTACATCTTACCCACTAATTACTGTCAGTTTTTGATATTGTCTTGAGCTGGTTTTGGTATTAAAATATTCACAACAGTTTGTAATCAAAGTTGTTTTCTCATCAATTCACTGATTTTAAAAAAGATTCGTCAGATCTATTCAATAAATAATTACATTTTTTTAGCATATGTCCAGTATGATGCAGTAAGTCTTAGCCAAATCGAAGTAATTACAGGAAACGAATAAATATTAATTCAATACGTGTTCTTACATTCAAAACAAGATGAAGTTGGGGCCTTGGGCAAAATAAATTGCTGAGGCATTTCTGAGAGATTATTTTGTTAATAGATCTTTATTGCCTAGAAATATATTTATACAACAGAAACAAAAGAAATAATACATGGCAGAAGATGCAATGCTGTACGTTGCACTTTTAAAGATACAGAACAATCTTCATATCACACCCACAGATTATCACATTCTAAACAGTACATCCATCAGGCTGCTGCTGAACCTGTTACCCAGTAACCCAATTGGTGAATAGACCATTTCCACTAATTCATTTTGCAAATCATTAATAGTGAAAACTTTAATTATAACAAAAACCACCGCCCCACTTCTGTTTGCCTGTTAGATATTTCCCTTCATGTTTAAATGAGCAAAAAGCACTGTGCTAGTTTGAAAACTTTTTGGATTCATTTAATTGGCCATATTTCAATATTACTCTCTCTCTTTCTGTCGGCAGCAGGTTGAGAAGCACTGCCCCCTAGACGTGAATTCCTAAATGATCAGCAAGATGATCATAATGTACAGTTTAAAATATAATTATCATAATCATTATATTACTAATAAAATATGTATGTTGGTAATTTTCTAGCACTGGTTGGATCACTAGTAAAGTTGCAGATGTTTTGGTTGAGTGTTAAGCAGATACAGATGGTGATAATGCACTGTGCTACAACCTGAGAGGACTTCTAAAATCTAAAAATCTAAGAGTAGCAATGTAAGTCAGCATGACTAACTCCAAAAGTCAAACCAGTAATTTCATCACATCCTCAATCACTGTGAATGCTGTGGTGTGACAGCCAGTTATAACTGTTGTAACTATTATTATAATTTGGGACACATTTTTGCAGAAATTTTCACCAACTCTTGTCTGGTAGCAGTAGTAGATCCACAGATGATGCCACTGACATGAGTGTGAGACAAGAAAGTGTTAAGAAGCTGCTTGCATTTTCCTTCGCTTCCTGTTTTTTTTCTCCACACCCCACAGTGGAGATTTTCTTTCCTTCCCGGATATAAGTATAACCACATTGGCCAGCCTTTGATCAGAAAAATTTTTTGCTTATTAAAGATATCTGAAAATACAAGTGGCAAATTTTTCAATATCATTCCTCTCCATTATCAATTCATGGCTGAGCTTTATTTACATGTGAATGAATGAGTGCCATATTTCCAAGCCAGTGTGGTTTGAAACACTTCTGTTGCTTTTTGGAAATTTGCCAAGTAAATTATATCGCAAGTGGGTATTTTACTCGCCTGCAGATTAATTGGTCTATTTCTTCTGCCTAACAAAAGGAGTCCAGAGGGAAGACCCGCATGCTGAGATTTGTTGTTTGATTACCTTATAATTGAGTGGTGTTACGTTTTAATGCCATGTTTTATTCTTTACTAAGTCTTACATTTGGAAAATTGCTTTCTTTAATTACTTATGGCCATCAAATATAAACATTTAAATAATGAATAAAAAAAAAAGTTTAGAAATCCAGTGTTAAAACCAATACAAATACACAGCAGTGGCCACTCTATTTCTCGCTGTATTTATAATATTTTCATCCGGAGCACAAGAACTTTCTTAGCCATGATTAAATCAATCACATGATTAGATAACACACCCTTTTTACACATAGTTCCTCCCCTGTTTTAACTTTCAAAAAAATTTGACCTGATTAAAACGAGCCAGCCTCCAGATACACAAACGGATGGGTGAAAAGTCACATGAAGCACTTTCCTGCTGCTATCAGAAACACATCCTACAGAACAGCGTGTACTTGTTTTTTTAAAAACAGAAACCTCCGTGATCTATTTTGCAAATCCTTGATATGTTTTAGAACACGATGCGTTTTTGTGTAGCAGAGCAGGAAGGAATTAGACCTACTGTCTAATGAAATAAGTAGTGCATTTCCCTCGTCGCTGACAATCATCTCAAAATATGATTGTGGAACTAAGTGCTTTTATTACAGGCTGCTTGCCTTTTCCACATTAATTTGGGAACAGAACATGTAAAGTGCTGCATTTTATAGAAATCATTTACGCAGACACATAATCAAACAACTTGAAATTCTAATTTATATTATATATTTTATATAACATTCATTTATCTTCTATACCCACTTATTTCCTTAATCGGGGTCACAGGGGTCTGCTGGAACTTATCGCAGGGCGCGAGGCAGGGGTACATCCTGGAGAGGTCACCAGTCCATTGCAGGGCCACATACACTCTCATTCATTTCTATGCACAATCTGAAAATAGAACAAAAAATACACGCAAAACAACCAAAACATCTCTCACAGCTATCATAAAATGTCTTAATTGCTACCTGAATATAGTCCAAAATCGCTAACTGAGTATGAAAGACAAGATGTGTCATATTCAAAATGTCATCAAAAATTGGGAAAGACACTAATTATTGCATATTTTTGACCATATACTGTTAAAAGTTTTAAGTCAACAGAAAAACCTGCTGAAGAAATCAAGGCTACATAGATTTTTAAAATTTTCTTGAATCTAACGTTAACTGTCTATTGCAATTGCAAAATTGGTACATCGCTCTAAATGTGAGTTTTAAATTTCCAAATGTATAGAGATAGAAATAACTAATCCATGTTACTTAGATCTTCTATTTTTGGGTGATTTTAGTGTCCAAACATTTTTTTTACCTTGTAGAAATGAAAACCTCCTGTTGTCTTCTATAAAAATCTGTAAATAAGTAGTTTGCTACTTGCTAATATTTAAGAAAAAGACAGCCTAAACCTGTAATAAAAGTAAATCAATAATCAGTATCTTCCTGCATTCCCATTAAATAAATCTTCAATAATAAACAGTTAGTTTTAGTATGACTGTTTATAGATAGATTTGAGGGCGTAGCCTCTACTAGCTTGGCTTTGATTACATCTCCTTTTTGCCATCTTTTCTTAGAACAGTGATTGCTTTGGAAATTGTAATCAAGCATTATTAATTAAGTAATACATACTCTCTATGCAGTTCTTTCTTTAGCTCACCTGTCAGGAAATAACAGAGATATTTTTGTTGTCTGTGGTAGTGAGCGGTTTTAGTTGTGTTCCCTGATGTGTCGCAGTTCACTGTATGACTATGGGTTGTTTAGCCTAGGCTGGTTCACTGTGATCAGTTTGTGGGCTCGGATGATTAAACACTGGCCTGAAGCAGAATATTCTTTTCCTTTCTTTTGGTGTTGCAGGGCAAAGTTTAAATACTGCTTTATAAACACAAAGTGCCCAGCACTTGTTTTGACACTCGCAAACTGGTCAACAGTTGGGGCTTGGAAATTTACAAGGACAATGACTGATGTTGCTTATGAGACCTTTAAATAAGGTCAACAAATCATATGCATACAAATAGATTGCCGGGTTAAACAACAGCGTTAAAAAATTAAGCCGTTTGAATTTTCCACTTAAACAGGCAAGTGTTCTGTGATTATTGCGTTAAGATTTACATTAGTTTTTGATCATATTATAATATATGTTTGTGGTGTATTGCAGTATAATCAGCAATAAGCAAGTAAGACAGTACTTCCAACCGTTAATCCAATTTATTAATCACTCAATCTTCCGCCACATCCTCCTGCCATCACATTCAGTTAACTGCCTAGATCAAAGTTCCTATTTCAAAATAGTAGTCACTTTGCAATAACTTTTAATTGAGTTTAGTTAATTGAAAAAAGATCACATTACATCACTATACAGTAACCAATTACAAAGCTTTAGGCACAAACTCTATTCTATACTGAGATAGAGTTTCTGACAGCCCAACCTCAGTCCCATAATTTTAAAACTCAGTTAGGTTTTTAAACCATAAGGCCTAGAGAGCTGACACTTGGTCAGACCATAGCAGGCTTGACCGCTATCAAATACAAAGAGCCACCCTAGTTGGCCGAAGGAGGCAAAACTAAAATTTTAGACATTTTTGGCCCTGGCTCATTCAGCTTAAATTTTTTTTCATTCCTATTCTCAATACTGCTATCGAAGGATTTGCGTTACGAATCTTTCTTTTCTGCAAAATTCATTCCTGTCCACTGTGTTTACCACATATGACAGATGCCGTTATCCTGAACAATTTGCATTTATCTAATGTTTTTTTAATCCTGCTATGCAGTTAAAGGGTGAGTGTCCCGCTCAGGGGCCCAGCAGTGGTATCTTAGCAGTGTTGGGAATTAAACGCACAGTTCTAATCAGCAGTACAACATTTCCACACCGTAACCACTGAGCTACCACTGTTATATTTACATTTACAGCATTTGGCAGACGCTTTTATCCAGAGCGACTTACAATTGAG
>JAOTQW010088223.1:0-11146 GCA_026260075.1 Sisor rabdophorus | reverse complement strand
GCAAACTCCACACAGAAAGACCCTGTGCCCGGGATTCGAACCCAGAACCTTCTTGCTGTGAGGCAACTGCGCCACCGCGCCGCCCAAGCTAAAATTGAAAACAGAGAATTGGTAATAGAGATTGAGCATACCATGCATCTGCCAGTCCATGCCAGACATCTTGTTACCATTAGTAAAAAAAAATGTTTGTATTTAAAGCACAGCATTTGGTAGAATTAACTTTTAAAATTATAAACAGTACAATGGTAAGAATTAATATCTTTCTTGATGTCATCTGTATGTGTTTGTTTATTAGTGTGTATTGTAAAATATTACATTAATAACTGGTGTTTGTGCATCATGTTTGCAGCATTTGTGGGCACTAGGGCAAGGATGCTTGTATCACATCTGCACTTGCGAGATAAGAGTGCAAAATTCAGTGGCCATATGTTTTTCAAGTGTTTACTCCGATTTCCTGGCACAGTCTAAAAAGCGCTTATGTTAAGTTAACTGGTTATTATGAATTGTCTATAGGAGTAAATGTCCACCAACATTTGAATATAGGAAATATACATGTATCTAAGATAACATGTTTTATATAATATGCATCATAATATAAAATGCAATATTTTGATGATATTGTGTATCACTTCTGGAAAAATCTGACATGCCACTATGCTAAAGAAAATTCTAATGATAGTTTGGATTATTTCCAAGCCTGTGTTTGTTTTATTGGTGCAATTGTATGTGTGATCAGTTTGCAAACACACCGTTTGCAAAAAAAATTGTAAATATTTGTATCTAAAACATTTAAGTCAATGATAGTATCAGCTTTGCTGCTATAAAAAAAGCCAGGATGTTTCATTCATTTGTCAAGGATTTGCTTTCCAACAGATAAGTCACTGTGTACAAATAGTGCTATGGTACACTCGGTCGCCTGAGGTAGAGCGTCACAATAATTTACTGCTATTTCATTATTTATTAATTTTTCTCCCTGTCCCGGGGCCTAGAATTGATTTAGAAATGAGTGTCACTTTTTTGCACTTGAAAGAAAGACTGTTAATAGGTGGAGCATGCAGTATTTAAACTAATCTCTTCTCCAGAAACTTATTAGAAACCAAACAGGTCACAGATTTTACAAATTCTTATTGGATTTTTTTTATTTTATTTAAATTTTATTCATTATGAGATAACTGGAGCTGGCTGACGAGATCACAAAATCTTAAGAACAGCCCACCAGAAGAGAAGGATAATGGGACCTAAATGTGTAAAATTTTCTGAACACTGATCAGTACACTGTAAAATTTGTTGGATTAATCCAGACTAATTTTCTAAATAAACATGTGACTTTGATAAAACGGTTAATTGTGTTGTTTACTTATATTATTATGCTAGTCCTTTTTTTAGTGTTTGGTCAATCTTACATTTAAATGTCTGTGACCACAAAGAAAATCTGGCTAAGATTCCTTTCCTTTTGTAAATAAAAGCATAAAGTTTAAAATGGCAAATGTTAACGGCTTTGTACAAAAGGTCACATTTTGCTCCTGCCTAATCTTTTCCAGTAAAGCATGTGTATAGCTGACATCCTTAGTAATTTAATCTAAAATTGATATAAACTTGTAGAATATGTGGGAGTACAAGTGTCAGTACATCTTCAAATGTATGTAATTTTAAAATGTATTCATTCATACATCTTCTATACCAGCTTATTCACATAGAGGAACAACCACACACGCTTACTCTTATTGGCAATTTAGAGTCACCAATTAACCTATTGTACATGTTTTTGGACCGTGGAAGGAAATTGGAGTACCTAGAGTAAATCTATGCCAGCACAGGAAAAACATGCAAACTTATCACAGAAAGACCCCTTCTTAATGTGCTAACCATGCCACTGTGGGGCCCCAACACACATACACACACACACACACGCACACACACACACACACACAAGAATGAAATGTATACACTTTTATATAAACTTCAATAAGTATATACATTCCTTTGTTCATTTATTCATTTATTTATTTATTTATTCATTCATCGTCTTTACCTGCTTATTCCTTTATAAATTATTATAAAGCAGGGGAGACACCCTGGACATCGCAGGGCCAAACACACAGCCGCACACACTCACACTCACTCCTATGGGCAATTTGGAGTCACCAATCAATAACAATTTTAAGTTAATAAACAATTACTGTAGACTTCTGCAAAGCACAAAGAAAATACATATTGTACATGTACATATACATATTGTGATAGATAGATAGAGAGAGAGAGAGAGAGAGAGAGAGAGAAAGAAAGAGAGAGGCACGAAATAATTATTGTTTGGCTAAATTCCCCACACTAAATAAGTAATAACAAGAAAAAAAATTCTATAGCAGCACAGCTCCATCTGTATTCTGTAGCAGCCGTCTGTATGCCGGGATGCTGTCGGCTGTGCCATTCTCCCTCTCTTAGAGAAGAAAGAATGCACAAAAAAATTGAAAATGATTTTATTTCATTATAGAGTATAATCTGTGAAGAACAGCATGAATTATTTGCATTCAGCTCACATTCTAAATACTTAATCATTATCAGCCATCTGTACCATGCATGTTGCAGTGGAGTCTGTGTGATGGTCGTGTTTCTTGGCTATAGTGGAACAGAGGCTGTGCGGAAACCCACAATGCTCATACAATAGACTATGTGAATAGTATATCTTAAGCATGCAAAATACAGTATGCAAAAGGTTACCGGTTGACCTACTATTCCTAAAAGTATACATACGATGTACCCTTTGAGGTACATCGTGGAAAGAGACGGCAGACGATAAAGCAGTCAAACACCTTAACCACAAGCCACTGCTTTCAAGTAGTTAGCTTAAAGTGATTTACCCAAATAGGAACGTGTGTAATCTCAATAAAACAATCAATTTATTCATCTTCTATACCCGGTTATTCCTAAAATCGGGGTCACAGGAGTCTGCTGGAGCCTATCTCTGTGCATATAGGGTGAGAGGCAGGGGTACACCCTGGGCAGGTCACCAGTCCATCACATGGCACAAACACTCACATTTCCTCATATGGGAAATTTTAAATCAACAATCAATCTAAGGTACATGTTTTTGTACTGTGGGAAGAAACCCAAGTACCGGGAGGAAACCCACACAAGCGCAGGGAGAACATGCTCTGTACAGAAAGAACTACAGAACTACAGAAAGACCTCGTACGTTGAGTTGACCGTGCAAACCACTATGCCACCGTGCCTGTAAACGTAATTATTTTTTTAATGATCTTAATAAGTAATTGGCAGCAAAGCAAAGCATAAAACCACACAGATGCATGGCAAGAGCTTCAGTTAAAATACAAATCAAACACCCAAATGAAAAATCTTGGTTGGTTGATGATGTCAGATGAGCTGTTTTTAAAATGAAAAAAAACGACTTTCTTAGATAATCTTTGACCAGGCTGAGTTGAATTAACCCATTGAATGATGACAATAACTGCATACAATTTGTCTAAAGGGCGGCACAAAGGCCTAGTGTGAGTGTGTGTGGTTGTGTGGCCCTGTGATGGACTGGCGACCTGTCCAGTTTGTACCCCTGCCTTTCGCCCTATGTGTGCTGGAATAGGCTCCAGCAGACCCACGTGACCCCGAGTTCGGAAATAAGCAGGTAAAGAAGTCGAATTAATGAATAAATGAATGAATGAAATGGGTCTTCCTTTAGTCTAATAGACAAATGTTGGTTTAGATGCAGCTTTAGTCTCCAAGTCATTATAAATTGTCATTATAATTATAAAATTTTTAATATTATTTCACATCAGCTTTATTTATTGATTCAAAAAAGATAATAAGCATTTTGTAGTTAATAACAGTGAAACCTCCATCTTAAACACACTCTATGTTGTCTTTTAAATGCCTATTAAATTCCCAAAAGTATTTTTACACACAGTATGATAACAGACCAAAAAACATTAAAAATTATAAACTCAGAGGGATTAACTAAACAGAGCCAAACAAATAAAAAAATCACGTGATATTTAAACTCTAGCAAAATGGAGCACTTTGTATGGGTAACATGGAGCATGTTGTGTGTTGGGTAATTAGCCATCCACACTCTATTAATTAGACCTCTTGTGCTTGAACTAACAAAGAAATTGCATAAAAGCAAACTATAAATACCTTCTAATCATCCCCTAACATTAAAATGCATAATCATCTTTTAGTATTTGGGATTTGGAATTCTTTTACAAAACATTTTCACAAGACTGACATTTTTAAAAATGAGATACATTTCCTAATAGCAAATGCCTAATTGGGCATAACTATAGAGGTCTATTTTAACAACCTTATAATTAACTTTTACTTGCCTATTTCAGACTCCAGTGATTGAAGTACACAATGATTCCTTCAGCATTGGGAGAGTCTCTTCACATCATTAAGGGCTTAGTTTAATGTCTATGCAATTTCACTCACTTTTAATCTTCAACTCATTTAGAAGTTTTGGGACAAATTACCTGAATAAAGGACAAATTAAAATTAAACATTTGTATCTTATGACCCAAACTTTACTATTAGCTATTCTTATATCAGTGGCATGCAGACAGGGCCAGCAAGGACTTCTCTGTTGGCCTAAACACCCTGGACAGGTCACATAGACGAACAACCACACACACTCACATTTACTCCTAAGGGCATTTTAGATTTACCAGTTGTACATCTTTTTGGACTGTGAGAGGAAATCTAAGAAAACCCACGCAAGCATGGTGAGAACATGCAACTTCCACACAGAAAGACCCAGGAATCTAACCCACAGCCTTCTTGCTATAAGGCGATGCACCTAAACACCTAACTTTACAACATAAATTATAATGTTTGTTCTATTAATTTGTATTAATTTATTTCCAACAGTTCATTTTCTTCATTTTGTGGTGTTTCTTTCAGCTGCACTGGCTTCCAGTATGTGTCTGTAAATATTGTTTTTTTTTGTTTTTGTTTTTTTATCAGATTTCAGTTTTTATGTGCTGCCATGTTAATAAAGCATTGAGAATCAGTAGTGCTGTGCACGTAATTACAAGCAGTGGCGGATTGCTAATTGGATAATATTATTAAAGGCTGTTTTTTAAAACAGATTTTTAAACCCGAATCTGAAGGACCAGATACCAAATGCACCACCCACCACTGACATATAGCAATAATGAGACATCATATTTAGCAAAGAAGTGTAAAAAGTGATCAGTTAAAACCTTCAACATTGTATACACTTTTAACTTCATTATCTGGTTAGCTCCTAGTTAGGGTTAAGGTTGATTGAGCATTGATGCCTATGCAAAAACACTATATGGCCAAAAATATTCACTCACCTGCCTTGACTCGCATATAAATGTAAGTGACATCCCATCCTAATCCATAGGGTTCAATATGATGTTGGTCCACCCTTTGCAGCTATAACAGCTTCAACTCTTTTGGGAAGACTGTGCACACGGTTTGTTTAGTGTGTTTAAGGGAATTTTGACAATTCTTCCAGAAGCACATTTATGAGGTCACACACTGATGTTAGACTGGCTCTCATTTTCTGCTCTAATTCATCCCAAAGGTATGCGATTGGGTTAAGGTCAGGACCCAGTCAAGTGTGCAGACGAGTCAAGTCCATCCGAACCAGAATCTTTCATCCTTATCTTTATGTACCTTGCTTTGTGCACTGGTGCACAGTCATGTTCGAAGCAGAATGAACCAGCTCCAAAGCTGGGAGTTTGGACTTTTTTATAATGTAAAGCATTCAGAGTTCCAGCAGTGGTGAATTGCTATTCCATCTAGATGTCCAACACCTGTCTCTTCACAAGGGAAAAACCTTATCTAATTAGACAATGCCTCCTGAGGTAACACCATGTTTTTAGGTTTAGGAGTAATTACTTAATTTTATTAAAATTTTTCTTGGTTAATATAGTAAAGGGGGCAGCAAGTTGGTGTGTTGGTTATCAGGTCGCCTAACAGCAAGAAGGTCTCTGCTTTGATTACCGGGCAAGGGGTCCCTCTGTGCATAGTCACTTTCTCCCTTTGCATGGGTTTAGTCCGGGTACTCAGTTTCTCTCTCAATTAGGTTAAATGGTGATTCTGCCCTTAGTAGTTAATGTAAGTTTGTATGGTTGCTTGTCTATGTGTGGCCTTGTGATAGACTGATGACCTGTCCAGCGTGTACCCCTGTCACTTGCCGTATGTATGCTGGGATAGGCTCCAGCAGACGTCTGTGACCCCAATGGGAATAAGTAGGTATAGAAGATAAATGAATGAATATAAAGCTTTTGTCATGTTGACCAGACCCAGTTACAGTAAAACAAAATGTTTCTCCAGGATCATAGTGCTACATAAAAACGACAACACAAAAACAGATAGCTAAGGACTAGAGAATAAATTGTCCTAATAACAAAGTGCATACTGTTCAACCGTGAAGCAAACCATGCACGACAAGCAGTACAAATTTAAAAAAGGCTATTTTATATACCTGTATATTATGCAAATTGAGTCAAAATTGTGCAAAGCAGTAATATAGTGTCAGTACATAAACAGAATATTTTTATTCAGTTATAGGTGTTGCAAACTCTGATGGCTTGAGGGAAAAAAATGGTTTCACATTCTGCTTGTAAGGGTTTGTATGCTACAGTATCTTTTTCCGTATGGCAGGGGGGTGAAAAGTAAGTGTGAGGGGTGTGTGGGGTCAATCACAATGCTGTTGGATTTGTGGATGCAGCATGTGGTGAAAAAGTCTGTAACAGAGAGAACAAGAGTCTGATGATCGTCTCAGCTGTTCTCACATTCCGTTGCAGGGGCTTGCAATCCAAAACTGTGCAGTGCCCAAACCAGGCAGTTATGCAGCTGCTCAGGATGCTTTCAATAGTCCCTTTGTAGAATGTAGTCAGGATGGGGGATTGGAGCTTCCCTCATACTTCTCAGTAAGTAAAGACGCTGTTGGGATTTCTTGTGGATGGCTCTGATGTTGCGTGAGCAGTTAAGGTTCCTCATCAAATATACAAGCTGAGGTCTATCTACTATAACATACGATTGATAGCTGTAACTGTATATCTTTCTAACAAAACTTCAAGACCATGGTAAAGTAAAAAATAAATCCATCAACAGGCGAAAAAAAAGTTTTGAATGCTTTAGTGTAGGCTATGAACCAGGCACACTTAACGTTCTTTTTATGAAACGTAAAGTGTTGGCATGTATCCCCCCACTCTGTGCTTTCCAATCTAAAACCATGTAGAGAAATTCGATGGTATTCATTTAAAAAAAATTAAAACAATAATTACAAAAGCACAGTTGGCCAAAGAAAAGAAAGGTTTATTTTGGCTGTGCTTTATTAATTTGAAATGTGAATCAAAACCAAGTCAATGTTTTATGCTGTTCTGAATAGGGCATATAGAGCAATCTGTAGCATGTCTGTTGAATTCTTAATTTCAGCATGAATGACTTCCAAAGTTTTTTCTTTTAATCTTGAAGAGTAAATGACAGCTTCAGACAGCTAATTGCTATTTAACCTATGAAATAAAGGATAAATGGTAGTACACTAGCATTTTGTAACCTGTCCTATCATTTATAATAGCACAGTGGTTAAGGTGTTGGGCTGCTAATTGGAAGCTTATTTGAAAAAAAAAGAGATAAATCTGAATTGTAAATTAGCAAATATACACCTTTTAGCACTTAATGGTTGTGTCTAAAAGCAAGGAAGTCGTGCATGTTCTCCCTGCGTTGCGTGGGTTTACTCCAGGTACTCTGGTTACTTCCCACAGTCCAAAAAAATGTGCATTATGTTGATTAATGACTATAATTTCCCATAGGAGTGAGTGTAATTATGTGTGTGTGCTGAGATATGCCCCTGAGCTAAGGAAAAAGTGGGTACAGAAGATGAATGAATATTTATCACTATTTTTTCTAAATAAGTGAATCCTACATTATCAGTTCAAGTAGCTACGAAATGTTACATTATATGATGTAAAGCATAGACTGAGCAAATATTAGCTGAAAAAAGTTCCAACATTACTACTACATTATCATTTGTCAATTAATTGCATTTGTGAATGTGCTTGATGTGCATGAAGCTCTGCTGTCTGATAGGATTAGAAGACTGGATGGTGTGGTAGTAGTTATTCACTCTTACTGTGTAATAGCATCTAAATGTTTGTCAAATGCGAGTTCCAATTTTGTGCTGGCCTTTTTCTTCTCTTTCTAAAATGTCATGTTAGATTTGGGATCATGTCAATGTCTTGTTCACGAAGACAATGACTTATTTTGATAGTTAAACTACAGAGGTAATAAAGTTATTTTATTTATTACAAAATAGTTATTAGAGAATGTGATGTGCAAGTTAATGCATGTGTTAGTTAAATGCCTTTAATATTTTTTTTCACATATTGTTCCAGACCTGCATATTGTTTCTACGATGTTGTCCTTTATCTATCCTTGCACATTTTAAACATAAAGATTCTTCTGTCATTCAACTTTGAAGACCAATAATTAAAACTGGAAAATTTGGCAAGCACTAATTAAGGGCTGATGGATGATCATTTCAATCAATAAATGCACAGCAGAGTGTTTATTTGTCACTATCTTGCTATAATTGCATAATAAGCGAAAATAAGGAATTACATGCTCTACTGTGACAGTTATTATCTTTCTAATATGTAAAACAAAAAAATGTAATATGTTAATACCAAAAGTTTTTGGACATTCTATTATAGATTTTTCTTAGAATAGGCTTCATTTTTACAAGAAAGCTGTCTATTAGATTTTGAAGCCTGGCTTACTGGATTTGCTCATTCACCCACATAAGAATTAATGAGGCATAGTTCTGGGAAAGCACGCACTGTTCCAGTACATCACTGATGTACTTGGTCAGGTCTCTATGCTGGACATTCGAATTTTTCTGCTATATACAGACCATGCTTTCTGAACAAGAGAGTTCTGTTTAAAAATACTGGGACAGGTTTACCCAGGTAACCCTTTTGTTCAAGCAAATACAGTTGTTTACCTACCTCTTTGTAGCAAAAGATACAAATGTTAACGCTATACTGTTAGTACTATATTGTTGGTACCGCCACCAAAAAAAAAAAAAGCTAAATATTGAATAATCATTTTGTCTTTGTCTATTGATTTGTTTACTGTTTTGCTGTGGATATTGTAAACACAGGTATCAGATACAAGACAGTTTTAAGAGATGTATATATACAGAGAATTAAGCATCAAAACCCAAATCTAATAAAGAATAAGCATAATGTGAGTGTGTGTGTGTGTGTGAGTGTGTGTGTGTGTGTGTGTGTGTGTAAAAAAATATATACGAGTATAAATATCGATAAATATATAGATATTTGTGATATACATGGATGTCAGTTGTACTGGATTTTGTGACTATCAATCAGTAAGTTATTAAATAAAAAACAGAAAAAAAGAGAAAATCACAATACCTTCTTCATAGAAAAATAACTGAAATAAAATAATTTGGTTAAACAGGTAAACTGTATAATGTTCTACAGGATATAAGTATATATATTTAAACTAGAAACAATAAGATGATATGATAGCAATGACATATGACGTGCTGGTGGTGTAACTGGTGTTGGTAAGGGAAGAGACTGTAATTAACTTGTGACCTTCTTTCATCTCTAATGGTTTAGGTTCAGAATGATAGGGCAAACTAGGTTAAAAGCTTTCAGCATTATGGGATACTTTCTGTCTTTTTATAACTTTTTATTCATAATGTGATCTGACTTTGCTGAAGACATTTACATTTTAACACAACATTGCCATAGTCAAGCTGAGTTTTTTAACGATGGATAGATGGATGGATGGATGGAAATATATATATATATATATAGACAGACAGACAGACAGAGATAATAATTACTAATCGGTGAATATTATATTTTAACTCTTCCTCTATACGACATTCATTTTAGAGTCAAAAACCTGATTTGTCATCCAGTATAGCTATTCGTGCTATTCACTAATAAGCAGTAATACTATAGCAATCATTATAAGGGACATGTTCTGGTGATTGAAGCTTATTGTCTAAACTTACTGCTGCTAATTTCAGCAATTAGTTTTACAATTTAAACAATGGAACTCTTTTCTTAGTTATTTATATTGTCTCTGCATGGTACAATTAAAAAAATGAATCAGAGTTATCCTTTATTAAAAGTGACATGCTTAGTTCATCTGAGTGAAATGTGTGGGAGGAAAGTTCAGTAGAGCTATGGCCTCATATTTTGAAGCGTGCAGAAATAGCAGGAAAATCATAAGTGTTGAACAAATGCGATAAAGCATTTATGCCACTGTGAATTCTTTAGTCAGAAAGGATATTTAAATCCTTCAGGACAACTTTTGTGTTTATCTTTACATTTTTGCTTGTTGTGATCATAATGGCTCTTTATAATGGTGCTGGAAGTACAGCTGGTTTGGTTAAATAGTTTACATTGAAAAGCTTCCATTTTTTCTTGGTATGCACTAAAAATACAAAATAGATCTTGTTTACAAAATGCAGGAAAATGTACAGGAATAACATTATTTTATAGATGCAGCACAATGCATGCTTTTAAATGGTTATTCATTCATTTATTCATCCATCTTCTATACCGAGGGGTACACCCTGGACAGGTCACCAGTCCATTGCAGGGCCACATACAGACACCCACACCGACTTCTGTGGGTAATTTAAAGTCTCCAATCAACCTAATATACATGTTTTTGGACTATGGGGAGAAACCGGAGTACCTGGAGAAAACTAGTGCAAGTGCAGGGAGAAAATGCAAACTCCGCACAAAAAAAACCCATGCCTTCTTGTTGTGAGGTGATCGCGCTAATCACTATGCCACTGTGGCGTCCTTACATTTTTATAACATTTAAAATTTTGCTTATATCAAAGTGATAACAACAACAACCACAAATATTTAGTGTGCTGGTGTAATCTGACCTGATGCCACATTAACCCTGCAGGTCTGGATGCCGAATTCCGATTTTGTGACAATATCTGATTTTCTTGATGATCGCTTACATCTTTCTCATTTACACTACATAAGGCAAAACAACCCCAGGTAATCATACTGACCAGCAAAATAGGGTGGCCTAGTGGTTAAAGTGTTGGACTGTTACCAGAAAGACTGGGGTTCAATTCCCAGCACCACCAAGCCAC
>JAOTQW010088190.1:0-11150 GCA_026260075.1 Sisor rabdophorus | reverse complement strand
GGACCTTCTTGTTGTGAGGCAACGGTGCTAACCACTGCGCCACCGCGCCGCCATAAAATAATATAAAAAATAATATTAATTAATTCATTCATTCATTCATCTGCTATACCTGCTTATTCCCTAATTTAGGGTCACAGGGATTTGGTTATGCCACAGGCCAATGGCAAAACCAGTGTTTGTTAAATTTATTATATATTAATATGACTACATTGTTAAAGTTTGAACAAGTTGATGAACAAACTTAACTGATTCATTTGAAGCATCTCTTTTTATCACTTAAACTTTGATTTATTTAAATTATAAATTGTTCAAAACAATTTATTCAATTATAATATTTTTTGTTCTTGACAATGGCACAGAAAGAACTGAGGAAATGAAGTTACCTAACACAGGGCTGTTGTTGTCGAATCCGGGGCTCCAAGACAAAGTGACACTGCGACTCTCCTTTTCATCCAGTTTCAGAGAGTGCGGAGGTTCAGGCTTATCTACAGGGGAAAGAATTATATTTACTGATTCACAAGCTCTTTAACCCATACACTCACACATTCACTTACACACTTACACATACACTCACCCCTTCACCCACTAACCCATAAACATACCCACTAACCATACACTCACCCAGTTACTCATACACTTACCCATACACTCAATCCTTTACTGGGCCATAAAATCACCCCTTCACTTACCCATACACTCACCCTTTCATTTACTCACTTACCCATTCATTCACTTATCCAGTCACCCATACACTGACCCCTTTACTTGCTTATTTACCTCTACACTTACCCCTTCACACAAATATAACAGTGCTTGGGTTGTAGGCGATGATTGGATGCAGATTGAAGCGCTATGTAGACCATGTAAATCTCGATCGGCAACGTAAAAGGGAAACGCTACAAATCTATAGTCTCCACAATTTGTATCAGCTCTGCTCAGCAGAAAAATATTCAAACACGAGGGAATGGATTTAAAGAAACTTATTTTGTTATATCATTTTTTTTAAATACACTTCTCAAAAAAATAAAGGGAAGAAACACAATTCAACTCCAAGTCAATCACACTTCTGTAAAATCAATCTCACATGTCACATGCTGTTGTGCCCAAGGACCAGATAACCACTGGAAATGATGGCAATTAGCAAGAAAGGGAGTAATAAAGGAATGGTTTTGCAGGTGATGACCACAGACCATGCTGACGGTGCTTTCACTCTAGTGGTCGCGTGAGATGGACTCTACAACTCACACAAGTGGCTCAGGTAGTGCAGCTCACCCAGGATGGCACATCAATGTGAGCTGTGGCAAGATGAAATGCTGCGTCTGTCAGTGTAGTGTCCAGATCATGGAAGCACTAACATTAGGAGGAGGCCCTAGGAGGGCAACAAACAAGCAGCAGGACCGCTACCTCCGCTTTTGTGCAAGGAGGAACAGAATAAGCGCTGCGAGAGCACTGCAAAATGACCTCCAGGAGGCCACAAATGTGCATGTATCTGCTCAAACGGTCAGAAACAGACTCCATAAGGGTGGTATAAGAGCCCGATGTCCACAGGTGGGGGTTGTGCTTACAGCTCAATACCGTGCAGGAAGTTTGGCATTTGCCAGAGAACACAAGGTTGGCAAATTGTCCTCTGGCGCCTTGTGCTCTTCACAGATAAAAAGCAGGTTCACACTGAGCACAAGTGACAGACGTGACAGAGTTTGGAGACGCCGTGGAGCCTGCAACATCCATCAGCATGACTGGTTTGGCAGTGGGTCAATAATGTTGTGGGGTAGCATTTCTTTGGAGCCCTCCATGTGCTCGCCAGAGCTAGCCTGACTGCCATTAGATACCGAGATGAGATCCTCAGACACATTGTGAGACCTAGTGCTAGTGCAGTTATTCGTTGAATAAATAAATGTGTGGACTCAAGGACACATACTTTCCGAGCTTTTCCGTGCCACTAACAAAATAAAAAAGAAAGAAAACAAAACCTTGGATTTTCAGTAGTACACGTTTGGCATGCGCCATCATGTGCAGTAAGATAATTCAAGAATAAAGATGGAGATTGACAGTAAGCTGGAAGCCCCAAAAGATCGCTCTCCCTTTTATATGGCAATATTTTGGCATTAAGATTCCTCACCAATAACAGTCAGCAATCCAGTGCTGGTAGCGAAGTCCAATCTGGTGATGACCTCGCATGTGTAGAGGCCAGCATCTTTAGCATGAATGTCAGTGATCATCAGTGATCCGTTTGTGAACACTGTGTATCTGCTCATTACAACAAACACATCATTAAATATAATTGACAGAATTAAATGGAGGGGAAAAGAATAAAAAAAAGAAAGTCAAAATGTTTACTTGTCATCTGTTAGGATTGTTAGGATTTTTTGTCCATCCTTCCTCCACTGGATCAAAGGATTGGAAAGTTGAACATCCACCTCATAAGTGCAGGGCCAAACCAAGGTCTTTCCTCTTAAAGACCGGTGATCGTGATGAGGGGAAACGATCCGAGTCTTCCCTAAAGAGATGGAAAAAATGAATAAACAAAGACAAATCAAACCCTGCCTTTCGCCCTATGTGTGCTGGGATAGGTTCAGGGCAGACCCTCATGACCCTGAGTTAGGAAATAAACATGTATAGAAGATGAATGAATGATGATGATGAAACTTTGGACTAAAATGACATTAGTTTAAATTTGATGAAATTAAAAGTGTCAAAATTATTGAAAAACTAATAAAAAGAAGCAAAAACAGAAAGCAACAAAAATTGCCTCAAAGAGCAAATAGTAAAAAGATAAAAAAGGAATAAAAATAATTTTGATGAAAAAAAGAAAGAAAAAGAAAGGAAAAAGAAAAAAAGAGGAGAAAATAATAAAAGAAAGAAAAACAAATATCACATCTTGTGACTGTAGAAAAATTCGGTATAAACATACATGTTATGTGTGTGTGTGTGTGTGTGTGCGCGTGTTTGTATGTTACTCACTCAGCACATCTAGCTGTGCAGTAATGGACAGGTTGGTGTTTTGAACAGAACACAGGTACAACCCTGCATCCTCGAGGCTCACGTTGGTGATGAGTAATGTGTCATTGGTCAACTGAGACATTCTCGAATTAGACAGAACTGAACCGAACTTGTTACTTTCCCTAAATAACACAATAATATAATACACATTATATAATATATAATACACAAAAACCTTTGTACTGTGATATCATGTTATTGTGTCATATATTGTAAGGGAATAAACAGACTGACCATGTGACCTGTGGTCGTGGCGAACCAAACGTGTTGCAGCTGAGAGATGCCGTGGACTCCTCAGTCAGCTGATACTTTAGTCCGTCATCAGTCAGAATCTGAGGGGGCAGTTCTAAAAGAGAGAGAGCAAGAGAGAGAGAGAGAGAGAGAGAGAGAGAGAGAGAGAGAGAGAGAGAGAGAAAAGTTCAATCAGATGAAGTCAAAGCAAATTTAAATCTGTTCACTTTGTTCAAGCTTGACTTTAGTAAAAGAAAAGAATAAAAGAAAGAAAAAAAGAATAAAGAAAGGAAAGAAAGAGGAAAAAAGAATGACAGAAGGAAGTGAAAACTAGAGGAGGAAGATGGAAGGAGGAAAGAAGCAGGAAGAAATAAATAATTAAGAAAGAAAGGGAGAAAGAAAGAAAGAAGGAAAAGAGGAAAGAAGGAAGAATATACAAAAAAGAAGAGCAGTAGGATGAACATGTAAGGAGAAAGAACAAAAATAAGGTTATTCTGGATAATAGCAATAGAAAGAGGGGGAGTCGATACAGAGTGATAACTGACCAATGACATGGATGTAGGTGTTAAGAAGGACAGTGCCATGTTTATTGGATGCTTCACACTGATAGACAGCTGTATCCGCGCTGGTAACATCAGTCAAGATTAAAGTCCCGCCTTTCACACTGCGCCTCGGTTCAGGAACCACCTCTGATCACAACACGTACCAGAAACAGAAACAGATTTAATTATAACGTGTTACGTGTAAGTGCATATGCGTGTGAATGTAAGTGTGTGAGTGTACCTGTACCAGACAGAGGTATTCCATTAATCCTCCATGAGATATGAGGTGTAGGGATGCCATCGGCATGGCAGTCCAGTCTGACCGTCTCTCCTGGTGAGTACCATGTGCTGTTAGGCTGCTTTGTCCAATAGGGAGCAGCTAGCCACAGACAATAACAAATCACAGATTAGCTAAACATCTATGCTGCTTAATGCACATTTGCTTTTATTGTAAATAGGTTTCCCACTGGGAAGTTCCATGTGAACTACTGCTGAAGTCGTAATTCCATCAGAGAAAACTTCAGCCTACCAAATGGTTCTATGCAAGATGGGTAATTAATACACTTCATTTAAAAAGAAACATTAAAGAAGAAATAAATCTTTCTCTTTTTCCCTCTCTTGCTTTTTCTTTATCTCTTTCTTTCTCACACTCTTCCTCTCTATCTCTCTTTCCCTGTCTGTGTTTTCTTTAAAATAAGGATGTTTAGTGAATGTTTTGGGTGGGGCATAAATTTGCAATAAAGGTCATGATAACTGGATAAAACAGCATGGACATGCAGAATGAGTTTGGATAGGGGATTGTTTCGCATGTAATTGTTTTTATTTACCCTCCACGTTGACCGTGTATGAGTGTGTGATGTGTCCTAGTTCATTAGAAGCTGTGCAGGTGTACTCTCCATCATCACTCTCTGTAATGGATGAAAACTCCAGCCAGCGATCATAACGCTCTGTAGTTGCTTGACTGGAGGAAAGAGGAGCATCTTTTCTTTCCCATTTGACTGTTGGAGTTGGCCTATAGCACACACACACAAAAAGCAGAGGAAAGAGTTGGTCAGTGTGGATCTTTGCTGCCATTTATCATTTAAATAATGCATCAAAGATGTTTGTATAATTTTCAAAGATGTTTGTATAATTTTTTTTACGCTTCGGGTGAGATTAAATTAGTTGTGATGCTTAACTTTCTCCATGGAGTAAGGAAGTTATCATGCTTATGTTTAAACCCTGAATTAACAAAACAATATTTGATTTGTTGTTTTGCTTGTCACTTAGACACCCTATTGGGCCGATAAATAATCAATAAAAGCTGCGGTGGAGTCCAGATCTTTAACGGTTAGTCTGAAGGTTATGTAAGATTATCTGGGGGATCGTTTCATACGTACAGGCCATGTGGAATACACTCCAGGATGAGTGTCTTGCCTCGGAGAATGAAGTAACTGCTGTGTGTACCCTGGGGGTGGTGGAGACCCGGTGGTCTGTTTACCAGGGCGTTGGCTAGCGGGGAAAAAGAGAAGAATTTTATGGCATAAATTCTATGTCATCCGAAAGTGGAAGTATGAGGTAGAATAAAAGAGTGGCTTGAGCTACCCACAGGGTCTAACGATGAGTGAGAGCGGCTCTGTGGATAAAATGGTTCTTGCTTCAATGTACTGAATGTAGCAGGTGTAATCGTCTCTTGTGTTTTTAATCTGCACATTGGCGAAATACAGATTACCGTCCAATCCGATGATGATGCGTTCACTTTGCTTAATATGCATCAATTCTGTAGATAAACACAACATCAGTGGGAGAGTGTTAGCATGCATGCAGGCGATCTGATTAAACTCTTATGTTGAATCTAAACTAGCTCATTTTTCTAGAAAGTGATGTAAACGACTTACTCTTGTCCATCCAGTGGATGTACCCATTGACTGTGATGTTTGGGATGTTACATTGTAGTACCACACTTTCACCCTCATTAACGATCTTGGGCGCTTTCTTCTCTTTTACTGACATGACCGGAATGGCTGCAAAAAGTAAGAGTAAAAATGTTTGTTATTTCCATAAAGCTTATAAATATATACGTAACTAGTTTAACATTTCAGACCTTGTTTAAAACATTTTGTGCTATCAAACGTAGACTTTTAAAGAAAGTCAAGGGCCTAAAAAAGCTAAACTAATAGTTGCGTCTCAACAGTTCCAGGCCTCGACTCCACAGGGTTAAAGGCTGCGCCATTAAAAGTTTCTAGTTCTGAATGTCATCGATAGATAAGTGATTTTTACTTTGGTTAGATATAATTAAATGACTTTAACAATGTTGCTATTTGATTAAGCTAATGCTAATGCTAGCTATGGCAGATATGCCTGTCTTCAGAAATAAATCCAAAACTTGACTAATCCCTCATTTAAAACAGCGCACAGAATGTAAGTTATGAACAATAAGAACAAAAGTGTGTAAAAAATGCTGGTCAGGTTTTGCTAGCAGATTCCATGAAGGCAGGTGAGGTGGAAATAAGATTAGGAAACAGATGTACTCACGCTCAGTGATGAGGTCTATTAGGCCCGATTCAGCCGTCCCAAGCGTGTTAGACGCGTAACAGCGGTATTTCCCCTGGTGAAATTTCAGCTCTGTATTTGAATTAGCTGTAAGAATTGCTGAACTGTTGCTTTCCTCCGTGAACAGAACTCCATTCTTCACCCATCGGATACTAGACACAAAAAAGGAGTGAAAGAAAGGAGACATAAGCTAATAAGAACTGATACCTGATTGCATCAGCTCTTTATATTTTATATTATTTAAGCTTTCTAATGCATGTAATAACAGATAAAAAATTCATTCATTCATTTATTTATTATATACCTATAAGTATAGCTTATTCCCTAGCTCGGGGTCACAGGGGTTCGCTGGAGCCTGTACCAGCGCACATAAGCAAGAGGCAGGGGTAAACCCTGGACAGGTCGCCAGTCCATCACAGGACCACACATAGAACAACAACCACACACACTCAAACTCACTGCTATGGGCAAGTTAGAGTCACCAATCAACCATATGCACGTTTTTGGATGGTGGAAGGAAACCAGAGTTTACAAATGCATAAGCAGAGTAAAATAATCCCTAAAGTAGCAGCCACTGCTCCATAACAAACAGTTTTGGCTAATGAGTCATATTTACAGCAGATTATTTGTGCGTTCCAGATGTTTCATTGCAGTCAACTGGATTTCCAGTAAACTCCTTTTTATGAAATGGCGGGGGTTCAGTAAAAGGCACTGTAGTTCACACACACCACACAATAGGGTATCTGTTGCACAAAAATTTTCTTCAGCTAGCCTTTCTATTGGTGCTGCTGGAAGTCTGGACGTTAAAGAGGTTCAGTGGAATGAATTCAGATTAATAGCCAGCTGGTTAATTTCATAAACAGCCTTTCTTCCTTCCATGCATGCTTTTGGCTTGGTTCTGTCTCTGATAAAGAAATTCAAAGGAATAAGCAGAGAGGAGGCAGTAAATAAAGCATCTGTCTTCAGGATAAAAATGCAGCACTCGTTTGAAAGCTCTGGCAGTTTTATACAGTACAAATCTACTTCATCATGAAGCTTTTAGATGCGTTACACAAGGCAGCCGTAATGAACGAGTTCTGTGTAGCAGATGCTTTTAGCTGAAGATGAAATTATAACTTTAACTGAATCAATGGAAATAAATATTGAGTAATACCCTGTAAAATATTTATGTTTTTATAGTTTTGGTATTGATTGATGCGGGGGGGGGAAAAGAACAGAATAAGAAGAAAAGAAGTCAAAAAAGACAGAACCAAAAGACAAGATTAAAATACAGAAAAAAGAATTGACAAATGAGTCAAGACAGGAAGAGAACAGGAAAGAAAATAGAAGAGAAGAAAAGAAAAGGGAAAGGGAAGGAAAAAGAAAAGAGAACAGAAAAAAAGAGGAAGAAAGACAAAAGAAGTGCAGAGAACAAAACGATAAGAGAAGCAAAGAAAAGGTTAAAACGAAAAGAGTGTAGAACAGAAGCGAAGAGAATAAAAGAGAAGATAGGAAGAAAAGAAAAAGGAAGAGAAGAAAATAGAAGGGAGGGAAACAGAAGCGGAAATAATGTTGAGTAACTTTATTAAAGATTAGAAGAGAAATTGAAAATGAATAGACATTAATAATTAGAAGAAAGAAGCGGAAGTGGCCAGTAGAAATAATGAAATGAAAACATAAACAAGAATATAAAAACAAAAAATGACAAGAAACAGACAACAGATGAAAGCCTTTCCTTCTCTTTTCTCTCACTGTACATTGGCTGATTCTGATTAGAAAAATAATCTAAAAGAGATTAAGTTCTATTTAAAATTTTAATTACACTAGATAGACGTAGAAGATGGACAGAAAAGGAAAAACGCTGTCTACTCTCTACCACATTAAAACTTGATTAGCTTGTGTCAGTGTGATTGACAGGTGAGAAAGTGTTTATCCCTTCTACCTGGGCTTAGGGTTGCCGCTCGCATAACACTTCAGAACGACGTCTTCAAGATAGAAGGCTGTGAACGACTCTGACTGGTGTGTGATCAGCGGAGGCTCTTCCACTGCATTTACACACACACATATACACACACACACACACACACACACACACACAACAAATTAAATACATTTATCATATGAGAAGCAGATTCATACGTTTTTGAAACATCAAACAATTATATAAAATAATACATAATAATAATAATGCAATAAAATAACAATATTTGCTTTTATTTATATTTTTTAGTCATCTATATTTTTTCATTATATTTTATTATTTTATTTATACTAACTATCAAAAATATTTATTAGTTTCTTTTGGCAGTTTTTAAAGGCTGGTCAGTCTAATAATTATTTGCCATTAATTGTGATTAATTTGAAAACAATTTTATGGCTTATTAGCCATTACAAATGATCTTTGGAGTATGTTAAAAAAGTTGTGTAAACATTATATCATCCAACACTAAACTAAACAGTTCAGAAATAAGGAAAGATCAAAAAAAGGAAAAGAAAAAGACTCACGGTCAGAAATGTTATCTGTCAGGTCAGCGGATGCAGGAAGAAATAAACAGCGAAAGAAAACACACGTTGAAAGAAAAGATGACATGATTCATTCCCATACCATGTACCAGAGCAAAAGAGATTAGGAGGTAAATTTAACCCAGAGTAAAGAAGTGCAGAATGAGAGGTTAGTCATGAAATGTTATTGTTAACAGACACACTAATATTACACTTATATATTAATATAATCGTAATTACTTATTCATTGTTAATTATTGTTTAATATTGTTTAATAACAGTTTATTAGGTGACAATTATTTTTGCAAAGACCACTAATACTTGTGTTTCTTCTGAAGGACATCACTGTACCATTATTTTACATAAGAATTAAGGTGTCCCATAAGTTTCCGTGCATGGGAAGGATTAACATTGTTATGAAAATCATTTTTCCAGATCTTATATACACCCAGGTCTATTGGGTACTGTTACTGGATATACTGGGCATTAGTATAGAATCTATAAGTGGATATACTGGGTACTGATAATGTATATACTGGGTATAAGTGTAGAATTTATAACTGGATATAAGTGGTACTGATAATGGATATACTGGGTATAAGTGTAGAATTTATAACTGGATATAACTGGTACTGATAATGGATATACTGTGTATAAGTGTAAAATTTATAACTGGATATACTGATGTACTGATGCTAAATATATTGATATTAGTATAGAATCTAGAACTACATATACTGGGTACTGATTCTGGATATAATGGGTACTAGTATATAATCAATAACTGGCTATACTGGGTACTGATACTGAATTTAATGGTTATTAGTATAAAATCCATAACTGGATATATTGGGTGCTAATTCCGACTATAAAATATACTGGGTACTGATACTGGATATACTATGTATTAGTATAGGATCTATAACTGGATATACTGGGTAGTGATACTGAAGATCCTATGTATTAGTCTAAGATCTATAATTGTATATAATAAGTACTGATAAAAGATATACTGAACATTAGAATAGAACATAGAACTTGATATACTGGGTACTAATACATTTACAGTATTTGGCAGATGTCCTTATCCAGAGCAACTTACAACTGAGCAATTGGGGTTAAGGGCCTTGCTCAGTAGCTCACAGTGGTGGCTCAGTGGTGCTGGGAATCGAACAATCGAACAATTTAACCACTAGGTCCTTAGGCCAATCTAGCATTATGCCATCCCTAATACTGAATATACTGGGTATTTGTATAGAATCTATAACTGGATATACTGGGCACTGATACTGGATTTACTGGGTATTAGTATAGAACCTATAACTGGATATACTAGGCACTGATACTGGATATACTGGGTATTAGTATAGAATCTATAACTGGATATACTGGTTGTTAGTATAGAATCTATGACTGGTTACAATGGGTGCTGATACTAGATAGAATGAGTAATGGAAAATAAAACACTTTAGGAGATGCTGGTATCAGAAAAGCGAAGAATTTTAGTCAGTTAAATGCTTTATCTACATTCTATGTAGATCTTATTATTTGATTTCCAACAGCCTTAACATCAGTACACTCATTTTAAACTTGAGAAGAATAACAAGAATACTAAGACTCACATCTATCAGGGATGAGAAGAATTCCAAACGTTTCACCCAACCAAAGAAGAAGAAAGAGCAGCTTTGCCACTTTACATTTCCCTTTAGTGGCTGATGAGTGAGACTGCATATGAGACATTGTTCACCGTCCCATAGAGATACACATAAACACACACACTCACACTCATACACCCACAGGTATACAGGTAACACACACACACACACACACACGAGGTACAGTCTAGTTCAGGTCCTTCTGCAAAGAGACAGACAAAGAGAGAGAGGGTAGAGGGACAAAAAAGAAAAAGAGAAAAGAAGGACAAAAATTATTTCGAGTTATAAAAGTTGAAAATAAATCTAAAATAAAGTCCTAAAAGAGAAGAGAAGAAAAGAGGTGAATTATAAGGATGAGAGAGAAAGAAAGTGCAGGATGAGGCAAAATTAATATTACATCAGTTAAAAAGGGAGTAAAAAAGAAAAATATATTAAAAAGAAAAGGAAAATGACAGGGACATATAAAGATAGAAAATATGAGAATTAGAAAATATAAATAATAAGGCATAGATAAAGAAGGGAGGGGGAAAATGTAATAAATAAACAAAGGCAACAATACAAACAACAACAACAACAACATTATTAACAATAATATAATTCAGGTTATGTAAAAATATTAAAGAAAATATCTCTTTCTCTCACCGCCCCCTGCCCCACCCACTCACCCACACACACACACACACACACACACACACACACACACACACAC
>JAOTQW010088116.1:0-11159 GCA_026260075.1 Sisor rabdophorus | reverse complement strand
AAACATGTGCATTAGGTTGATTGGTGACTCTAAATTGCACATAGGAGTGAATGTGTGAGCGTGTTGTTGTGTGTCTGTGGTCCTGTCTAGTGTTTAGCCCCCTGTATGTAACCCAATATGCGTTGGGATAGGCTCCAGCAGACCCCCGTGACCACGAGTTCGGGAATGATTAGTACATGATTCGTTGGATCAGTTAATTAGAGTTGAATCTAAATTCTGCAGGGTACGGACACTCCAGAAACTGTTTTGGACAATATATTGTGGAAAGATTGTGGTTATACAGCTTTAATAGAATAAATAAGATTAAACAAGACTTGGGTGCCTTCAGTGTTATAGTCCAATATTTTAATTATGCAGATAATTGTCCATTTATGATATGAAATTGTGAAAGGGCTAGAAAGAAATTAAAACAAATTCTAGATTGGCTGGTATGAATTGGGGGTGGTTCACTCACAGCCGAAAGGTTCCAGGTTCGATTTCCAGGCAGAGTTTGCATGTTCTTCCTGCGCTTGCGTGGGTTTACTCCGCATAATCTTCTTTCCTCCCATATTCCAAAACATTTACATTAGGTTGATTGGTGATTTTAAATTGTCCATAAGAGTGAATGTAAGTGTTTGTGGCCCTGTGATGAACTGGTCACCTGTCCAGGGTGTATCCTGCCTGCCTTTCACCCCTAGGGGCTGGGATAGGCTCCAGCAGACCCCAGTGGCCCCAAATTAAAGAATAGGCAGGCTAGATGATGAATGAATAGTATAAATTATATTAACTGCTGTTTTTCCAATAAATTTTAGTAATTTTGTTTTTATTAGTGTACAGTGTTAAAATGTGGCACCGCATGGCTCTTATGCTGCTTGTGTATAATTATTGTATTTTATTTTCATACTAACAATTTGTTTTTACCGTTCAGTGAGAACGTTGGAGACCTGATTAACAGCAGTGCCATCCTGGAACACAACACAACCAGCAAGAGCACCTGTGCGACTTTTAGGAACATGGTTCGTACAACACAACCTTACTTTTTTTCTAACGTGCCAGAAACATTAGTAAGTGATGTTATCATTATTGAGTGATTTTTTTAAAGCATTGTTTTTCTTTTACAGTCCATTCGGAAGATCAAGCGTGCAGACAGAAAAGGCTCTGAGTCAGTAACAGAGGAGAAGTTTGCTTTGCTTTTCACTACAGAGATAACCATTACTGGCTGTAACAGTCCTTACAGCATTCAGGTAAATTTATGATTATAATCTTCTTTCTTAACCGACTGCATTATTTACATTTTTGGCATTTGCGATGTACATTTTTATCTCTTTTACACAATATATGCAATTTACGGTTCAGTGCCTTTGCTTTGGGCCCCAGCTGTGGTAACTAGGTGGTGCTTGAAATCAAACACAAATCTTCCAGTTAGCAGCCCAACAACTTAACCATTGTGCTACCGCTTCTCTTTCATATGTAACATGTTTGTATCATTTAGCATAATAAATCCTTGTTAAACTAAATCTGTTTTCACTGACCCTTTTCCTATAGACGTAATCATGTTTTGCCCAATACGACCTCATGGTGTGGGGATGCCAGACTACTATGATTCTACTCATTATGTTCTCTTTTTATAATCGTGTTGTTTATTTATTTTTTTTTGTTTAATTAGGTTTTTTTTATGACAAATTAAAAAAAAACTTTGGTACAGTGTTTTACTAATTGAAAATGCCTTTTGATTGTAGATTGAACTACAATCTGACTGTTTTTTCTTCTCCTCTTGTAGGTGATCTCACTTCCTGTTGTTGTTATTGTACATGGCAGTCAGGAGAACAATGCCATGGCTACCATTATATGGGACTGTGCATTTTCTGAACCTGTAAGTAGCACAAACTACAGTAGATCTATGGTGAAAATAAACAACAGGGTGATCTAATGCAGCCTGACATTTAAACATGTTATTTTTTACACACCATCAGAATAATTCTTGAATTTTGGATATAAACAGCATGTCTCAACTTTAATTCCATAATAATTAAACTTATTTGTTAAAAATAATTCAGATTGAGGCGGTGCGGTGGCATAGTGGTTAGCACGGTCACCTCACAGCCAGAATGTCCTGGGTTCGATTCCTGGGCAAAGGGGTCTTTCTGTGCAGAATTTGCATGTTCTCCCTGTGCTCACGTGGGTTTACGCCGCAAACTTCATTTTCCCTCCATAGACCAAAAACATGTACATTAGGTTGATTGGTGATTTTAGATTGCCTATAAGAGTGGGTTGTGTGTGGTTGTTCATCTATGTGTGGCCCTGCGATGGACTGGCAACTTGTCCAGGATGTACCCCTTACTTTTGCTCTATGTGCGCTGGAATAGGCTCTGTGTGCCCCCGAGTTAGAGGATTAGCAGGTATAGAAGCTAAATAATTGAGTAAAAAACAATTTAGGGCATTTACGTTTAAATACAATTGCGGAAATATTGTATAACAGGTTACCTCAGTAAGATTTATTGGAAGATATGAAACATGAGTGTCATGCATCTTTGCATCTTCTAAAAAAAATTTGGAAGTGTGATTGAGGATGTTCTGCTTATGTTTTGTGTGGGACATTACAGTAATTGATCAGATTAGCAAAAAGTTGTGGTATTAAATAAATAAATAAATAAAAGTTGTGGGATTAGTTGAGTTTGATTTAAACAGTTACAAAATTGCAAAATCCTGACATGTTTTATTCAGTTATGCTCACCAATGATGACCTGCAGCTTCTAATTAAATTTTCTAACAGTGCTGTGGTAGAAGACGTGTAATTAAAATGTGTTGTGTCCCACAGAACAGGATCCCGTTTGTGGTGCCTGATCGAGTATCATGGAGTCAGATGTCTGAGGCTCTGAGCTGTAAGTTCATGTCTGAGGTTCAGACCACACATGCGTTAGACAGAGTCAACTTGCACTGTCTTGCTCAGAAGATCTTTGATAAGGCCGATAATTTAGAAGATTTCAGCAGTACACCGGTATCCTGGGCTCAGTTCAACAAGGTATTATTTTTGTTTTTGATAAATTGTCTGTGCACGTGTGCAGTTCTGTAAAACATTTTATATTGGCAAGTACATTATATTTACATTCATGGAATTTAGCAAAGGCTCTTTTGCAGAGAGGGTTCAGGACCTTGCTCTAAGGCAACATTTGCAGTTTGGCAAGTCGTATTTTTAAACTCATTCTTTTGTTTTTTTATACAGTACGTATATTTTTATATGTATGCATATTATTTTTTTATAGCTAAGATAGCCTTTTTTGTCTAAATTATATATATATATATATATATATATATAATGTTAAATCGTTGACCATACAGTAAGGTTTTAATTGAAGATGTCTATAAATCCAGTTGTGTGACTTGGTATTATTAGATTTATTAGTAGCAGTACTTGGACCTCATTTTGGGAAGGGGTTTTACCAAATGTGGTAGCCTAGTGGTGAAGTTGTTGGTCTGCTAATTGTAAGATTGGGGTCCAATTCCCTTGAGCAAGGCCCTTAACCCCAAATTGCTCAGTTGTATAAATGAAATAAGGCTCTGCATAAGAGCATCTGCCAAATGCCTTTAATATAAAAGTAAAAATGTGGTTTGCTTTTGCCCGGTTCATAAACAGAATTATCAGTTACATAAATGTGGACAAAGTATAGCTAAAGTAAAAGCTTGACCTAAAAAAGGTTTTCAGTCACAATCCTTTCTCTGATCTATTCTCACACATACCATGAGGTCATCAGCAGTCGTAGATTTAATATACCATTTCTGTGACAGGAAGTTCTGCCTGGGAGAAACTTTACTTTCTGGCAGTGGTTTGAGGGAGTAATTGAACTGACCAAAAAATGTCTAAAGGATTACTGGAGCGACGGGTATGAGAAGCATCAGATTGCCACTAAATTTAACAGAAAATCAGTATCCTGTTTAATGTTTTAGTGATCTGTGCTGTTCTCCACTACAGGCTCATCCTTGGTTTTATTGGAAAGCAGCACCTTCACGTTATTTTGCAGAACCAACCCACTGGCACCTTCCTGCTTCGCTTCAGTGACTCTGAAATCGGTGGCATCACCATTGCCTATGTCGGCCTTGGCGATAGTATGTATGCAGTAAAATGCAGACTTATCTGTTAGCTTGAGTTATCACCCTCTTCTCCACACCGATTTGTTGACATTTATGATTGATGTCATTTAATTTTTTTAAAAACCAAGCATTTAAACAATCTCTGTATGTTTAGATGGATGCCGGAAGATCCAGAACATTCAACCATTCACGAAAAAAGACCTGGACACAGGTGGCCTTGGTGATCGTATTCGGGACATCAGTTTGATCTCACAGGTTTATTCACATGGACCAGGGCAATCTCCACGACTAACGCCAAAAAATGAAGCATTCAAAAAATATTACACAGGTAAGTGTGTGTATAATATATGAGAATATGAGTTTGCCGTAATCTGATATCTGAAAAGTAGATTTAAAAGGTTGTTTTTAATTTTCTTTTTCAATAAAAAGATACCGGGTGGCGCGGTGGCACAGAGGTTAGCACTGAATCAAGAAATAAAAGGAAAATAATAGCTCGTTGCATTGCATCGCTATAGAAAAGTTTCTCATGCGCTGACTTTTATTTTTGCTTTTTACCAACAGCATGTACCTAATTATTAGGCTATGCAGTTCAGATCTTTACAGGACCAAAAAACACATAAAATAAAGTCATAAAATGATAGACACATAAACAACAGTAAACTCATTTATCACACGTAAACACCAGTTTAATAAATTTAAATAGACAGACCAGAATATTTCAATCAAAATAATCTCAGTTTAAATGAGAAGATGGATGTAAACGGGCCTATACAGTACTAATATTCTGAGATTTTATTTATTTCCATGTAGGATAATTTAAACAGAAGGGAAATCAGGAGCAAGAAGGAAATGCAGTGTAAAAATAAATTCATTTTTAAAACCATTAGGCCACACCAGTTTTCACCCATACTGTTTATGGTTAGAAACTATTTAAATAAGGAAATGTGCTGGTGCATGAAAAATTTTCATACCAGACATATCGGTAAAACGTGTCTGTTTTAGCTTTTACTTATATATATATTTACATATATTTATTTATTATTAATATTTTGCATTATGAAACAATTTTTTTTACTCAGATGTGTGTAAATCAGATGTTTCTGCACTCTTTTCCCTGTCAACCTGTCTGTAATCAGGCAAGTTTGTTCACTACATCAGTTTCTTTTATTGTTTTTACTTCCTGACATGTAAAAGAGCTGCAGGCAGGATATCTAGGTGTTTATTTTAGTCAGTTATGTGAACAGTTCACTGAACCATCTCTATGTATGCAGCTTTCTTCTTTATAGTGTTAAAAATCTCAATTTCAGAACAGTAGCATGTCTTCAGGTGAAGAAGTTTATTGGTCTTCTGTTTCTTAGTTTTGGCGGCTTAGTTTGGTCTTTACTAAAGTGCCAGAAGTTTGTGGACATCTCATTTCTTCTTTATTTCGTCTGTTGTCATGAAAGCATAGCATTTGGGTAACTTCTGAGCGTGCTGTTACAATTTCTCCTGTGCTTACAGCTTAATGCTATTAATGCCAATGTTTAAAGTAAAATAAAAAGGGGGACAAGAAAAAAACAGAGGAAAATTAAATTTGATATGGTTGATGATAACTGAGAAATGCATCTAGTAAGGCTGAGCTACTGGTCCAGTTTAAAGTCCAATGTTTCTTACTTCAAGACTTCCACATTCAAGATATACAACCATGCTGAGACATAAACAAATTCTTGTTTTTCTACCACAGTTTCTCCATCTGTACCAAACCCGGACGGATACCTGCCGTTCAAGGTCACCACTGTGGTGGATAAGTGAGTTTTACACCATTCAACATAAATAATTTCACTTATAGGAATACAACAGATTTCAGTAAGATCATTCTTCTCATTTAAAGATGAGAAAATATTGCCAAGAAGCAGGACCAAATACAATCTCTAGATTTACGCATGGATCTGAATGTGTGATTTCTTAAAAGTGTTACTCTCTTACAGCATTTTTAGATATTCTGAATAATAATAATAATCTCATTTTTAAAATAACTGATGCAAAGAAAACTTTCCTGCATTTAAAAAAAGACAGTGAAGCTCAATTATTTACATTTACATAGTGTATAAACTGAGTGATAGCTCTGTGGTTAAGGTCTGGTGGTAAGAACAATATGGGTTAAATTTCTAGCAACACCATGCAGCCAATACTGGGCCACTGAGCAAGGTCAATATACTTTATGAAACCAACCTGCAAATATTAGATAAGATTAGATGCAACTTTGTGATTATACATAGTTAAATGTAGTTAAGATCTAATCAGAAGTGCAACTTTTGTTTTATGCACCTAGGTAAAAATGCTGTAAAATGAGGATGCCGTTAAAAATGTCAATTATATTCAATTAACTTCAGTTAACTAAATAAAATCAACAATTGATTTGAACATTTTTCGTTTAAATCCGATTTTGCCCTTGGTGCACTTGGGTATTGTTATTCAGGTTTCTTGAAGCATCCTAGAAATGTTGTCAAGGTTCTTCTAATTCTTCTTTAGTCTGTGTCCCTTTGAGACAGACTGGATGATGATGATATCAGATTTTAGACAGAGCCATCATAATACCTCAGCTAAATCAATAAAGAAAACATTCTGCATCTAAATAATTAATTACACACTTCACGTTACTCGAGTGGTTGGTGTCTAGGAGCCCTAGACACCAGGCATTGTTTTAGTGTTGAACTGTTGTTCATTTTCTAAAAAGTGACCTCATTTGTTAAAAAGACAGGCAGCAGAGCGGTTAGCACTGCTGCCTCACAGCAAGCAGACCAAAGTTCGATTCCTATGTGTGTGTGTGTGTGTGTGTGACCCTGTTCAGGGTCTACCCCTGTCTTTCGCCCTTCAGAGAGACAAGGCTCTATCAGACTCTGTGAGCCATAGTCAGGAAATAAGTGGGTAGAGAAAATGGTGATATTCATCTAATTTACTGTAAAATTTGATGGATAAATTTATTACTGCTAAATATTAGGCAGTAGTATGTACTTTTATTTTACTGTAATTTGCATACTAAAAATTTATTTTGAATAATTTATTTATAAAAATTTATGTGCAGTATGTAACAAAAGTGAGTACACCTCTTACATTTTCTCTAAATATTTATTATCTAATGTGAAAATACTAAAGAAATGAAACTCTGCTACAGTGTAAAGTAGTGAATGTACAGCTTGTGTAAGAGTGTACATTTAAATATAATATACACAATATACACAATATTGACACTTTGGACCCAATTTGGACATTTCCTCTTAGGGGTGTACTCACTTTTGTTGCCAGGGGTTTCGACATTAATAGCGGTGTGTTGAGTTTATTTGATAAGACAGCAAATTTACAAATGTTACACAAGCTGTACAAAATCAAACAGTTTATCCTCAAGTGTTGTCAAATAGCCAAAAGTAAATTTGTATTTGATTAATGAATTCTCTGATAAAGCTCTTAAAGCTGACATATAAAAATAAAAGAACATTTCTACCGACCTAGAAAGCATCATCAAAGGCACTATAGCTGGAAGCAGTGATGTTAAAAAAAGGAATAAGCATTCGGCCTTAGATAACCTTGAAACTTGAACTCAAGCTCCTAAGCGCAATATATCAAAGTCTAAAAGCAGAAGTTTACCAGAAATATGGAATGGAAGTTCCCTATCGTTCTATGTTAACTATGCTGTTTTATTCATAAAGGACGATTTGAGAAATGAACATTTCACTTTTAATGCAGTACATGTAATTGTACTTTTCAGTATGTAACTGGTTTAAATCCTTCTCATCTTAAACAGATCTCTCTTAGCAAATTTTTTCCAGTACAGTTTTATACAATTTTTTATTTTACTCTAATGCTATGATGATTTAAAAATCCATAACTCTTCAAAATAAACCAACATCATAGCCATAATATTTAACCTGTGTAACCATTTCTGTACAGTCCCATCACTTTACCTGTGGCGCCGTTCACTCCATCGTACCCCGAAGTCCCCATGTCTAACCAAGTAGAAATGTACCCTCCTGTCCTCTACAACAACAGCCTGTGAGTCATTACTTACGTACTATTTCTTTGTCTGCTCAACACAAGTCATCTTTTTATTTTAACTTGCCTGTTTTAACTTTTTTTGTTATTAGGACACCAGACGTACAAACTAACATGGAGCTGGAAGAAATTCTGTCCAATCTGAACAGTGAGTTATGATACCAAAAAGAGCAGTCGGGTGGAAGAAGCCCCACACAGATCCATAAGCAAGGCATTACGTGCAAAAACACCATGCTTTGAGGCATAGAATGAATTCAGAAGCTCCCTGGGGATGAAACTCAACATGTTTATTTGTATTAAGGATATCCAGTGACATGCTACACTAAGGATGTATAGAACAGTGCACACTCTTTTGCCTGAACTCTGGGCCTGTGTATCTTAACCCCTATATTTGGGTTTAGGTTAGATGTAATGCAGGCTCAGAAAGATATTAAAGATAAAATTATGAATATATTACAAAAATAATTAATTTTTTCTTGATGCTAAAGGAAACTATTAAGCATGTCTGTACTGTTTACTTCTTTCATATCATTTGATCAGCGGTGACATCGGTGGCTTTGAGCGATATGAAAACTCCAAATATTGCTTTGAATACCTTTAAGCCTGTTAAGACAGTCATTTGTAGTCCCCTTTTTTTTTTTTTTTGCTTATAAGTTCCGTAACAGATGTGAAAATGTCTTCAAGCCACAGTTATAAAGGAATAAAGCCAGCTTTCAAAGTGTTTACAATATAAAGGGCTAAAAATTTTATTACACTGACTGTTGGGCTGCAGGGCGTCAAATGCCTTTTGATAAACTTGTAAAATTTGCTTGCTAAAAGATCAGAAATTAATATTGTTTTAAACCCAAGCGAGGATATTATAAAAAAAAGGAAAACTGCTAGAAATAAGAGTTTACTAGGGATAGTGCTGTTAATGAAAGCACAGGTTTTGTTAAAGTTTTTTAAAGTTCAATAATTAAAAGACCCAACCCTATAACAAAATTGCATTTTCACATACTTAAAATAAATCTGCTAAACCTGTTGAATTTTGGTTAAGGCTCTTAATAAAAATAATAATTGTTATAATTAAGAAAAGTGTAACAATTCTGATGAATTTAAAAATTTACTTCAGCAGAAAATTTAGCAGAACTAGCTGTACTTTATAACAATTATTTTATGGATCACTTAATAAATAATACACATTTTAATACACACATCTATAATGCTATTTTGTGTTTTGATATTTATATACATTTTCCTTAGATTACTTTGTTGCACTTGTTTTCAGCTACTCCTACTTACCACTGAATACCGCTGGTTTGCGTGTGTTCAGTCAGTCAGAAGCTAGAAGATACCATTTCAGATGAGGGTCTAGTAGGGAAGAACTCGGTTTCTTGTACTTTCTAAATGACTAAACAAACCTGAACCAAGTAATCCACAGAAGGGAAGCTGGAAAACAAACAAAGTATCTTAAGGCACATGCGTTAGCTGGCCCTCTCATACAGTATGTCTACTTATGTCTACTCAGTTTCACTTCTACACTTCCAGGAGTGTCCAAGAACAATGAACACACACGCACACAAGTGTCTCATCATTGGACATCGTGTGTCAATTTTTTGGAAATTACCGGAAATAAGCTACTATTTACACATAAAATTAGCCTACTATTTGCAGAACTAATAAACATTCCTATGTATGAAAGTTAGAAAAACCAGTGTGGGTTTCTAAAAAAACAAAAAATTCTAAAATTCCTTACTGTGGCTTAAAAATAAAAAGCATTCATTCCTTTTACTTCTCCTCATGCCTGTTGTTTTAAAGATAATTAAAATTGGGAAAGCAGCCAAGCATTTGAAGGCACTAAAGTTGGTTATCAGGCATATCCTACCGAGTAGAGTGGAATAGTTTTTAGATTAGAGAGGCAAATGCTTGGCTGCTGGTCTGTTGTCTGCACTGTTATTGAAAAAAAAATACAGGTAGCAACGACAAAAGGCAGTAAACAAAAGAAAAGCATAGAAAAGTGGTTACGATTGCAAACAGGAAGTAAGAAGAATAAAACATTAGTTATTAAAGAGATCCTGTTGAAGGCTTATGTTTTAGCACATACAGGAAATGAGCTAGGTTTTAATTTAAATGTGGTTAAAAGATAAAGGTGTATTTTCTTTAACTGCACCTAGAATATAAGAACACCTCGAAGATTCACATTTAACAGTAGAAATGAAGCTTGGAGAAAATTTGTTTAACAGGAATTTAAAAAAACAAGGAATTTACAAAAAAGTTCAGGGCACATTTGTTGAGGATTTTGTCGTGCAGTGGTTACAGTGATAGACTGCTAATTGAACGATCGATGTTTGATTCCCAGGTTGCCGCTGCTGGGCTTCTCAGTAAGACCATTACTACATTACAGTTGTGGTTGACAGTGCAAACAAGCAGAGTTTCACTCCATGGCAGACGGTTTATAGGGATAATTGTTAATAATAAGAAATTACATGTCATATTTGACAGTTTTTTCCAAATCTTCACACACATTCCAATTTTTTTCTGATTATGCTTCCTCATTATATTTATCACCTTTATTTAGTCATGATTTTAAAAAATGTGCCTTTAATTGCTGAGAGCATTTCCTCCGCTCTAAATAAAATTCACACCTATTTAAAGTGACAGTATCTAAGCAGATCTGTGATCTATGTAAAATATCTACACAACTTGTCTGGATTTGGATATTTTCCTTAAGGACTATATGTACAAAATGTTAACACGCTCCAAGGTGCATGTTCTTCTTACACGTTTTTCATATTAAGGGGACCTTTAATGCAGTGTTGCATGTGTACCCCTTTATTATTATTATTATTATTTTTCTAATCGCATCCTGCCTGCAACAAAAAGTGAGAATGCCTTTAACTACTTTGTTGGTTAACTTTTTTCTTTTGGATTGGTTTCTATTTTTTTTACAAAATCAGTGATTTCTATAAAATGAAGCATGTAGTAAAAATGAAATGCAAATAAATATACAACGAAACTCGTTGTTGCGTTATTGTTTTACAATGAACTTTTCCTGATTAGTGTAAAGTCTGAACTTAGATTAT
>JAOTQW010088099.1:0-11160 GCA_026260075.1 Sisor rabdophorus | reverse complement strand
TAGGGTGAAAGGCAGGGGTACACCCTGGACAGGTCACCAGTCCATTGCAGGGCCAGACACACACAAAACCATACTCATTTGCTCCTATGAGCAATTTAGAAATACCAATAAACCTAATGTAAATGTTTTTTGACTGTGGGAGAAAACAGGAGTACCCGGAGGAAACCCATGCAAGCGCGGAAGGAGAACAAGCAAACTCCACACAGAAAGACCCCGTGCCAGTACCAGTGTCCTCTGCAGTACCAAGCTCCTCTGCACTATCAGGCTCTTCTGCAGTATCAGGCTCCTCTGCACTATCAGGCTCCTCCAGTGTAAAGAGATCATTTTCTGTCTGTCTGTCCAGTTCTGAGTCTACTTTCTGATGCCTGAATGAGGTAAAGAAAGAAAATTGTTTGTTCTGCTGGTTAAAAGTACAATTATTCTCGATCTCACTTATTCACTTAATTGATCTGAATGTGTCTATAAATTCTATGAAAGGCATACGACCAAAATAACTTTGTCCAATTAAAATGTTCAAGCTAAACATTATGATAGACTTTCTTACATGCTTACAAATATTTACAAAATATTTATTTGTGTTTTGATAGAAACTAGTCTATGTAATGTGTATCAAAATGATCCCAAGAACTGTGAGTTGCATCCAAATCATGGATGAAGCATGCACTGTGAAGCATGGGGATGAAAACATCATGCTTCGAGGCAGTTTTTCTGCAAAAGGACCAGGACGACTGATCCATGTGAAGAAAAGAATAAATGGGGCCATGTATTGTCAGATTTCAAGTAAAAACTTCCTTCCATCAGCAAGGGCATTAAAGATAAAATGTGGCTAGGTCTTTTAGCATGATAAGGAGTGGTTTCTTAAGAAGCATTTCCTGGAGTGGCCTAGGCAGGCTCCAGATCTCAACCCCATAAAAAAGAGGGAGTTGAACGTCTATGTTGCCCACAACAGCCCCAAAATATCACTGCTCTCAAGGGGGGAATGGGGCAAAATACCAGCAGCAGTGTGTGGAAAACCTTATAAAGACTTACAGAAAACATTTGACCTCTGACATTGCCAACAAAGGGTATATAACAAAGTATTGAGATAAACCGTTGTTATTAACCAAATACTTATTTTCCACCTTAATTTTTTGGCATAGTTAGGGTATACCTATGATGAAAATTACAGGCCTCTATCATCTTTTATAGTGGGCAAACTTGCAAAATAGCTGGCTGACTAAATACTTTCTACCCCAATGTAGCGCCAACTTGCCCCAGCAGACCTGCCTGTAAGTTAATATATCTCGCAAGATCTTGATCTGCCAGTTTAGGTGCTCTTATTATACTGTGTTTGCATGCAGAGGCTAGAAGATTTATACTTTCTCTTTAGCAGGCACTTACTTTGCGTTTTTCTTTAAGGCTTCTTCCTTTTTTGCCTCCTTTAGCTGTGCCAATACGACAGCATCCACCTCTTCCTTGTTCTGTGCATAAATCCTTCCCAATACTGTCCTTCCTATGAACAAATAATTTTTTTAATTTTGGAACGAGTTCAAAACTATGTGTTATTCAATAATTTACAATAATTATTGTATTATTGGTTTCAGTGGTAAGTGCTTTAGGATAAGGTTGAGAAATATGAACAAAAATAAAACAAAGGACCAAAGGATTCTCTCAACCTTCTTCTTCAGTGTCTTTGAGACAGAATACGACATCAGGCATAAGGTCAGGATGTAGCTCCTGAATCAGTGCCTGCTGAGCTCTGTTTCTGGGATAGTTATCCAGCACCCAGCCCCTTTTTAATTTAGCATCTGTATCTTCTTCCTCAATCTAAAAGACCACAATACATTCTTAATTAGATAAGAGAGACACTGATACTAAACACTATACATACAAAATCATTGGCACACCCGACTATTACTTTTTCACACACACTTTTTCCGCTAGAGTTGGTCATGTGTTGACTTTCGTTGATTAATTCAAATAGTATTAATGAAATCAGACACTAATGTTGAGGTTTGGAGGTCTGGGGTTCAGTCAGGGATCCACTTCATCCCATGGATGTTGAGTGGTGACGTAGTGGTTAAGGTGTTGGACTGATACCAGAATGGTTTGAATCTCCACACCACCAAACCACCACTGTGGGTCCCTGAGCAAAGTCTGAACTAAGTTGTATATAGAGATAGATGTAAGTCTCTCTGGATAAGAATGTCTGCCTAATGGTGTGAATATAAATGTCTAGTTTAAAGGGGTTGAGTCAGAATCATGACAGGACATGAGAGATCTTCTATTCCAAAACATCTAGAACACAGCATGTCCTCATGGATATCAGGAGGTTTGTACACAGGGACATGTGTCATGCTGGAACAGGGTTTAAGTCTCACAGTTCCAGTAAAGGAAGTATGGAATGATAAGACATTCTATACAATATTCTACAGAGGGCTGTGTCCTGGGCTCAAAATACAATACATACCACAATACATTCATTCATCTTCTGTACCGCTCATTCCCGAACTTGTACCACACACTCTCACCCTTACTTCTATGAGCAATTTAGAAACACCACTCAAACTAATGTACATGTTTTTGGACTCCACAAAGAAAGACCCGGGAATGAAACCCACGAACTTTTTGCTATAAGGCGAAAGTGCTAACCACTACACCACCGCGCCGCCCTTATTAAATAATAAATTTAAACTGTGTGTCCACAACCTTTTGGTCATATAGGGTGTGCCAATCCACCATAGTGTATTGCATGTCACTATACAACACAAAATAACCACAGTTCATGGGGCAAACCTCTCTGATGCATTTTTCTAATTCTTTTGCAAACTTTTCTTCTGATGGTTCTGCTGAAATCTTTTCTGCCTCTTTTACGGCTTCCTCCACAAAGGCTTGAACTTCAGGATAATCTTCTGTCACTTCTGTCACCTCTATTTCTATAGCAACACACATGAGGTGCCTAAATAGTCTTACTCCTATTATATATGTGTATGCTGTTTGACAGGAAAATATATATATTTTTAAATAAAATCAAATACATCGTCTCACCAGACTCCGATACATTGTCCATGCTCATCTGGCCTTTAATCTTTTCCAAGGCTGAAATTGTAGCCTCCTTACGTACTTTCTCCATCCTTTCCTGCCTGATTTTTTCCGACACATCCTCAATCAACTTATTTATGTCTATTACCACTGCACTATAATGCTTAGCCAAGAGTTCACTTAGAGTGCTTTTTCCTGACTGTGCTGGTCCAATCACAGACACTTTGCAGGGTGGGCGTGGCATGGGTGGGAACAAGTAATATCTTGGATTGACCATGAACTTCTGCAGAGCCTCTTGGGAGGACATAACATACATTTTATCTAGGAAGCTAGTGAAATAGATAAAAAAATATAAATCAACTTTAGAATCCATTCAGGTTTGCTAGCTACTCTAATTGTTATGAAAACAATCGACATTAAACAAAAATTTGTAAAACAACTAAATGTTAAAGAACTGCTGATCTTTAGTCATCATCACCCACTGCATAATCATCAAGCAATAGAACAAACAACATCATCACACATCATTTATTCAGCTCTGCAGCTACAGTCACTATCAACTCTCACACACGGACCTGACAGCAAATTCAGGTTTGCCTTTGATCATTTTTCCTTCTTTAAGTGCAACAGGGCAGGTGCAGCTCCAGCGACTCCTTCGCCAATGGAAGCCTGAAGCAATAATTTTACTGGAGGACAGCATATACAGCATCTCTTCCTACACGGAACGAGACAGGAAATTTACACACAAGCCCAGTTTGTGGCACTGTCTACACTCCGAACGAAAAAATCTTACAGGCTCCATTTCATCAGACACCGCCTCCTCTTCTGTGTTTACTAGACGCACAGGTACTGTTGCTCTTCTCACAGCCATGCAGTAGAGCCGAGTTAGGAGACACTAAACACACACATAAAACAAAAAATTAGTTAAATTTAACATTCTAACAGCTGCAAATATTTTACTTTTTATTTTCAAGAGGATAGTTGTCACCTACCCCTAAAATTTCTTTTGCATCCTTACTTCCATCAATTTCCAATAAATACTGGGGGTCATGAGTCGCCATGTAGTCCTGGACACGGACACACACACACACACACACACACACACACGCACACACAAACACACACAGTGCTGCTTTGTCTTTCTAATAATAATTAATTTCTAATAATAAAAATTTAAAAACAGTTAAAAACAGTTGAACATGGTTGCCGCCTTAAACTTCAAGATGGCCGCCACTTCATAGTCTGCTGTGAAGATGCTATGCTGATGCCCAATGTAGTGTATCCACAGTTGGGATGCCTTACACACCTCCAAGAGCTCCAGCTGACTCCAGCTGACTGCCATTTCAAAGACTGCTTTTACTATGCCTGCCACACCTAAAACACTTTTTGTGATGCCGGCCACGCCTAAGACTGTTGTTGCTATGCCTGCCGCGCTACAGTCTGTTATTGCTATGCCTGTCAGGACAGGAGCCAGGAGCAGGAATGATGAGGGCAGCATGTCCTGTCCCAGCAACCTAACTGGATGGGGAGTCATGTCCCACCTTGTTCCCCAGGCCCCACATCCCACCTTGTCCCCCAGGCACTTCTGGGCTCTAAAGCCTCCCTATGGACCAGGGGTTCATAGTTATCATGTTTTTTTGTTTCCCTTCTGTTCCTCTCATGTAATTTCCCTGTCCATGTCTTGTGTTCTGATCGTGTGCATATCTAGTACTGTCTAGCCTTGTCTTGTTGGTAGTTTACTATTTGTTGTACCACTACAGGTTAGGTTCATTTGTTTTTCAACTTGTTTTTTATTTATTCATTCAGTCAGTCATTCAGTTATTTATTCAGTCATTCATTCATCTTCTATTTTATCTTATTCCCTAACTTTGGGTCACAGGGGTCTGCTGTTGCCTATCCCAGCAAACACTAGGCCAAAAGCAGAGGAATACTCTGAACAGGTCGCAGCCCAACGCAAGGCCATACACATAATTACTTATACAGTAATTACTGTATATTATGAGGTGTATGTACTATCTTTGTTCATATATGTTTATATATTTTTGAATGTACTGTAACTATAATCAGATGTAATTTTCTCACCTCCAAAGGTTTGAGCATGGTTTCTTTATAAAAGAGAATCCTGCGATAAGCTTCCTCTGGGTAATTCTCTTTTAACCTCACCAACTGACTGTCGTTCTGAACAAAGTGGAAACTGTTCATTATTGTACATAAAGATAATAAACAGAACTGAAATACTTGTTAAAATCTATTGGACTTAAGTCACATCTGTATTTTCTTCATTTATTCATATTGCTTTACCGTTTCTTTCACATTCTCCCCCGCCTGCTCGTCCTCCTCTTCCACTTCCTCTTCTGCATCATTTTTAGGTGTCTCCCACTGCTCCTGAATAGGGTAGTCCTTCTGGTCTGTAAGGCGGTTGACCAGGTCCATGTCTGTACACTACCATTAAGAGAACAACAGACACTGATTTCAACTTTTTAGAAAGATTTCTGCCCTGTCTTCAGAACTCAGCATGGAGAAATCAGATGTTTTAAACCTTTTTTATATTTTGTAAACTCCAAAACAAGGAGACGAAGCTGACCTTCATGTTGATGATGAAGTTTGGTGGATGTTTTAGTTTTCTTATCAATTCTATTTGCTCAGTAATGTTTAGGTATTCCTCAGACATCGATGGCAGACATGACAGAACGTAGCCTGTTTAAAGACAACACAGACATGTCATTACTGTCTACTAAACTGACTGTCTGTGAAAATTGTCCTGTCTCTAAATGATTTTAAATAATAAACTATGCTTTTTACCGTAGTTCTCCACCTCTGGTGTTTCCAGCTTTTCAAGAACTAACTTCATCACCTTCTCCTCCGGGATGATCTTTCCTTTGGCTAAGATTGCCAAAAGCTAAAAGTCAGATTTCACATTCAGTACATTATCTTGAGATTTCCTTTCTAAGTTAAATGACTTTAGCTATTGCAGTAAAACTTTAAAATCAGTGGACGCAGACGGACACACACCTCCTCTCCCTGCTCGCTATCAATGTGACTGCTGAGCAGCTCTGTGTCTGTAACAGAGGAAGGATTAGGCAATACACAACTGTACATGATAAAATGTGATTTAAATAACAGACATGACATTACCATCAATGAGAACACACCCCCACAGCTGGGCAAATTTCTTGGCAAGGGTGGACTTCCCGATGCCCTGTAAAATAAAAAAAATGTTAAATGATATACAATTCAATCAGATGACACTCAAAATGCATCTGGCTTCAAGTTATATATTATTCGCACTCATTTTACACACACTTTACACCTTACACACTCCTCACACACACCTTACCAACACCTTACACACGCCTTGAACACTCCTTAAACATGCCTTACACATACCTTACACATGCCTTGCACACTCCTTACACACTCCTTACACACACCTTACACACACCTTACACATGCCTTGCGCACTCCTTACTAATCTCCTAATAATGAAAAATTTTTAACACACACGCCTTACACACTTCCTACACACTCCTTACACAGCCTTACACAATGCTTAAACATTTCTAACACGCGCACCCTACACACTCCCTACAAACTCCTTACACACTCCTTACACTCTCCTTATACATGCCTTACACACACCTTACACACGCCTTAAACACTCCTTACACACGCCTTATACACACGTTACACAGGCCTTGCACACTACTTACTTATGCCTTACACACACCTTACACATTGCTTAAACATATTTCTTAGACACCCCCTACACAGACCATGCCTTACACACTCCTTACACAGACCTTACGCTCCTTACACACATCTTTCACACTCCTTACACACTCCTAACACACTCCTTATGCACGCCTTACATACCCCTTCCAAACTCCTTATACACTCCTTACACACTCTGTTATTTTTGCACTGTTATCTATTCCGAGTCATTTGGTATACACAGTCTGCTAAACCTAAAGCTCATTAACCCACGTTTTCTATCCCAGCTGGTATTCAGGTTCTGCAGGAATAAGTGACATGTGAGACATGTTAATGGAAGTGTAATTTTATTTTTATTGGGGTGTTTTACTGGAACTCACTGGTTTCCCGATGATGATGAAGCATGAAGGCTTGGAGTGAAGAATTTTATATTCCACCTCATCCTCCAGCAAGCAGTCTGCGAAGGACATGTTCCAGTTACCAGATCCATCAGACTCCATGCTGAAGAACAGGAATTGAAAATACAACACAGCATACAAACAACAACAAATGGAAACACAGCAAAACCAACACGGTCAGTAAGTTACACCATCAGAGGAATAGAAATAAACCTCTATTAACGATAAAGTCATATTTTATTATAAACAGGAAGATTAATTTAAATAACGTCACTTCCTGAATTCTGACCCCGTTTATTGATCATGAAGCAGCGTTCGTACCAGCATTTCCCTTTTGTTTGTTTGTTTAGTTTGTAGTTTGTTGCCAGTCCAAACATTTTCCTACCTGACAGTCAGCAGGGTCTCCCTTAGCCTTCAGCCTCGTCCGTTCACTGTGTTTCAACGTCACCATGGCAACCCTGCCTGGTCAAAGCGCTTGCGCAGATATAAAGAAAGCGTTAAAACGAAATGCGGTTGAATTAATTTTCTTCCTATATACTTCTATATCTTATTCCTAGTGGTGTAGCGGTTAGCACTCACAGCAAGAAGGACTTAGGTTCTGTTCCCATGCAAGAGGCCTTTCTGTGCGGAGTTTGCATGTTTTTCCTCCGGGTACTCCGGTTTTCTCCCACAGTCCAAAAAACATGTACATTAGGTTGTTGGAGTGAATGAGATAGGAGTGAATGTGTGTTTGTCAGTATGTGGCTCTGCGATGGACTGGCGACCTGTCCTGGGTGGACCCCTGCCTCTCGCCCTATGTGTTAGCTGGGATGGGCTCCAGCAGACCTCCGTGACCCCGAGTTAGGGAATAATCGGGAATAGAAGATGAATGAATGAATGACTAAATTATAGTCAATGCCCAGAGTACGCGCTAGTCAATTTCTTGCTTTTCCGGAAGTAAACAGCAGGGGGCAGCAGTGTCTAAGCTTTTCTGAAAGCTGCACTTTAGTTGCTGGAATGTTACTGTACACGTGGTTTAAAAAAGGATCGTTTTAACAGGACAGCGGTTAAATTCCAGTCTTTTATCACATTTGATGAGTTTCTTTTAATAGCAGTGTCGCCCTGTCAGTTCTCACACCTGTAATCGGTGCACTTTCACATTGCATCTTTGCAGCAGAGGAATTTCATGCTCTAAACAGGTTCCTTCACTTCACCCAGTTTTTCCCGTTAATTAATCAGTAATAACATTAGCATCACATTTAGCTGAGCCATTTAATCAGAGTGACTCACATCTACCTTATATCCTAGTATCTAAGTATCTAAGCACCGCTCTTCCAGGGGCCCAGTGGTAGCTGGATTTGCTGAGAATTCAACCCATAATCCCTTGAGAGTCCAACCACCTTTGACCTATACTAATACATATAATAATTAAAAAAAAATAATAATACAATTACGTGAGCATTATTTCAAAAATAAATGTGTCATTTCCTGGATCTATAATGAGTAGTATTAATATAATAGACCAGTAATCCCTATAATAGGTAATAATACACCATAAATAATACTAATAATTTGTTAGTGACCTTATTAAGGGGCGGTGCGGTGGTGTAAAAAAATGTACATTGTAGGAGTGAGTGTGTGTGGTTCCTCTATGTGTGGCCCTGTAATGGACTGGCAACCAGCTTGCCCTTCACCTCTAGATATTTAGGCTACAGCAGATCCCTGTGCTGTGCAGAATATTAATGAGTGAATGACGTTATTAATAGTTTCTTACTAATAAAAAAGACGCAATACTGGAAATTGTCACTGCACAAATATTACTTATATTCTTTCTGTATTTGTTTGTTATATTCAGACTTCTGATCGGAAAGTTACTTAAGGCTTTTTTACTCCCATCCATCCATCCATCCATCCATCCTTACTTTCATTCTTTTTTCTATTCTATTCTATTCTATTCTATTTTATATTTGAGATTAAAGTGTTGTCTATTTTGCTAATCCTAGTAATAACTATCTATAGGTGTAATAGTTTATATAATGTTCAAACTGTATTTTTTTATCCCCTAACCCCTATTTCTAACCTAACCCAACCCATATCATTATCCCTAACCCCTTACCCTAACTCTATCCCTATTCCTTTAACCTTAAGCTATATTCCTATCCCCTATCCCGGTGCCACATCCCTAATCTTTATCTAAAACCCTTTCTGCAATTTTTTCTCTTAGTAAAACTCATCCTGTTTGATTTATAAGATTATCTACCCATGTGGATCAATTTTGATCCCCACCATGACACAAGTCTCTACATATCTGTTTAGGTCCCTATCAAAGACACAAACACACATACAACAACTAAATTACTTAATTCTTTCTTTCATTTAATTGGGTCAGTAAAGCATTTATTTAGTCATTTATTTGTAGTTTAATTTAGTCACTCATATTTTAATTTAGCCCTAGACTGGCGACCTGTTCAAGTTGTACCCCTGGTCCTCGTTCTATGTGCACTGGGATACAGGACACTGTATGGGAATAAGCAGGTATGGAAGATGAATGAACAAATTCTTTAATCGTTTAATTCAGGATATCATTCTTCATCCAATCTTTCAAGCATTTTTATTACATCATTCATTCAGTACATTTATTCATCTTCTATACCCGCTTATTGCCAATCTCCCAGCCTATCCCAGCGCACATAGAGTGAGAGGCATGACTGACAGTGTTTTTTAACACTGTCAGTCAGTATATTAAACATAGCATTCAATTAGTAAATACCCGTAAAATGCTCTTACTAAATTTTAAGAACTTTAAGTTTATTATAGTGGTTAGCATCATTACCTCACAACAACAAGGTCCTGGGTTTGAATCCTGGGCATGGGGTCTTTCTGTGCGGCATTTGCGTGGGTTACCTCTAGGTACTCCGGTTTCCTCCAACAGTCCAAAAACATGTACATTGCGTTGATTGTTGACTCTAAATTGCCCATATGAGTGAGTGTGGTTGTGTGTGTGTGTGGCCCTGCGATGGACTGGCAAACCGTCCAGGGTGTACCACCAGCTTTTCACCCTATGTGTGCTAGGATAGGCTCCAGCAGACCCCTGTGACCCTGGGTAATAAGCAGGTATAGAAGATGATTGAATGAATGAATGAGTTTATCAAGCAATTTGAATAATTTTTTTATTTATGTATTAACAGAAACATTAATTCTTAGAGTTCACTGTAATTCATTATATTATTATCAATAATATTTTCAATATATCAATTAGATGCAGCATGTATGTCATCTCATCTGGAATAAAAAGCAGAAGTAAAATCTAAGTTAAAGATTTACTGTGAATAGGTATCTAGTGTCACCTGCTCTGAATGGGAGAGAGATGAACTTTAGTTGGAAATGGATCTGTTCATACTTCAGTGCACTTCACAGGCAGTGGTATTTTTCACACCGGTGCCTCCGGCCATTGGTTGACTGATCTCACTACAGATCTGCTTATGCTGCATCTGACAAGACAATGTGCAGTGTTTGGTGGCTTTCACCCTTTCAAACAATCCTAGGTAATGTCCTGATTAAGTTGGTGGTTTAAAGATAATCTTATCAGAGGTTCCTGTGGTGTGGGGTGTTTAAGAACATCAGCGGCACAAGATGGCAAAAATCAACTATGGTCGCCTCATATACTCTTCAATATTCCATATTCCTTTAAAACTGTCCACAGTAGACTGCCATCTGAATGAGCAATAAACAATCTGTTCTAATTCTGGTCAAGAAACATCAACCATTAAATGGGATTTTTTTAATAAATATAATAAACTATTGGGCGACGCGGTGGCGCAGTGGTTAGCACCGTCACCTCACAACAAAAGGTCCTGGGTTCGAATCCCGGGCTTGGGGTCTTTCTTTGCGCGAGTTTGCATGTTCTCCCCGCGCTTGTGTAGGTTTTCTCCCACAGTCCAAAAAAACGTGCATTAGGTTGATTGGTGACTCTAAATTGCCCCTAAGAGTGAATGCGTGTGTGGCCCTGCGATGGATTGGCGACCTGTCCAGGGTGTACCCCCTGCCTTCC
>JAOTQW010088035.1:0-11167 GCA_026260075.1 Sisor rabdophorus | reverse complement strand
CATGTTCCCCGTGTTTGTGTGGGTATCCTCCTTGTACTGCAGTTTTCTCCCACAGTCCAAAAACATGTGCATTAGGTTTATTGGTGATTCTAAACTGCCCATAGGAGTGAGTGTGTGTAGTTGTGTGTGGCCCTGCGATGGACTGCCGACCTGTCCCGGGTGTACCCCTGCATCTCACCCTATGTGCACTGGAATAGGCTCCAACAGACCCCTATGAACCCAAGCTCGTGAATAAGCGGGTATAAAAGATGAATGAATGAATAATCTGATCTGTTTTTATAGTCCTACTACAACCAGATCATGTGTAATTAAGGTGGCCCGAAGCAAAGAAAATGATCTTGTTTTTTAATTTATGCAACTAAGACCAACCTATAAAAAGTGATCTGCTAGGATTAATCAATTAATAAAATTAATCAATAGTAAATCTTTGAAGCACTCCAGAGCAAATGAAGAGTTGAAAAGCTCAACAACAGTATGAACTAAAGTTGCTATTTTAACAACCTCTAGTTGTGGCTGTCTTCTTTCCCCGTTGTTTCTATAATCCAATTGCCTAAAGCTCATCAGATGTAATCTGCTAACAGCAACATTTCTTTGTAACAATTCATTAAATTATTAAATTACAGGGAGAGGCCACCTGTTGCTCTGACTTCATATGGACAGTTTTCAGAACAGAGCAGCTCACATTCAACGCATATGTTGGCAGACCACATCCACACCCAACTCAACCTTCTTTTTAACATTTTAGACTGTGTTAGAGGATAACACACCCTATAAATTAGTGAAAAACATTTCAAAAAGTCTAAAGGTTACTATAAAAATTAAAAATCAGATGAAATCTGAAATTTAAAAAAAGGTAGTCGAATGTCTAAAGCTTTGGCTATATAGATATGTTCCTAATAATACAATCTTGACCCTAAGAAAGAACAACAACCCAGTTGTTGCCATAAAAAGTACCCACGATGCTTATTCCGAGTATTGTTGCTTACATTTGTTATTACACTCATAGATTAGCCTGTCTTGCAACAATATTATAGGTCTAGGTGGCCCTAATATTTAGAAACCCTTTTTTTTCATTGTGAAACTGGAGTACACATTAGTCATCAAAGCTGTGAAGAAAGCCTGGGCTAGGGATCCCATACCATAAAAGAAAATGGATGTAACACATCTAAACCAAACAGCCACGCTGTGTGCTGATAGCCGAAGAATAACATTTCAACAGGCAGTGATTTTATGAACCAATAATGTATTGTTTTCTTTGTTTTCTGTGGTTTGGCTAATCTGTTAATGGAGAGGTTAGTAATATGTCATCATATATTCAGCAGAGTTAAGGGCTCAACAGAGCCATATTGGCTAAGCATTTTAAAAGAATGTTTGATGACAAAGAGAAAAAAAAAGAATTAAGCCTGGATATAACAAATACTATTGACAGTCATTCAAACAAAAATGTAAAATAGTTACATACAACATTTTCTTCTTTATTCATATCAGTGCGAACAATTTTTCATAGCTCATTTTAGGCCTACTTTTGATAGCCCTGTGTCAATAAACATGTAGTTCAGTAATCAAGTCATGGCTTGTCAAGAAGATTTTTTATTGGTAATTCAACCAGTTGTACCTGATGCAATACAAAGTAAAATAAAAAGTTTCCCCTAGAACCATGCTGCTTTATAGAATGCAAATTTAAATGAAACAATAGAAAATTGAGGACAAAGTAAATTAACACAATTTCACATAAAATGCATGTTATACTTTTTAAACAAACACCATAAATAAAATCATATAAAACTATGGCATACAACTATGGTTTATTCTTTTCCAAATTTCATACTTGAAATTTGAAATTAAAGCCAGGGTTACAATTTTAGCCTTGATTTGTTCATCTGAGACAAATTTTTAAATCTTGAAAGAATTCTTATAATCCTCCATTACAATGTGTTAACTGCTAGTTTGACATGTTTACCAGAAATGAATTAATGGCTGTTACTATTTCACCTTGAATAAAATTCTGAGAAGACAACCTTCCTGCAGTCCGATCTTTATTGTCAAATCAGAAACCAATAGGCCTGCCAAATCTAATGACGCAATTAGCATGACAACTTGAAACCACCTCAGAAAAATATTAACAGGAAATGAATATTTATTGAGGCATTTCATAAGCAAAATTAGCACTACAGAGAGAATGCGGGTTAAAGAGTGTGACACAAGAATAATGATTGTTCATTCTGACAAGCAAGAACTTGATAATCACAGTGTAAGTCCAGAGAAATTTGATAATCACAGTGTAAGTTGTAAACTTTTTCCAATGAAGACCAGGACACTTGGATTCTCTTCAGCGGGATTCTTTATTGAGAACGCGCTGGTCGGTCGCTGCAGTCATAAAGTCTAACTATGGCTGTGATACCTTAGGGTTTTTATACATTTCATGGAGGATTGATACATAAAGGTGGAGACAAGCATGCAAATGCACTACAGGAAAACAGCATGTTACCCCAGCCTTGGTTTTATCAGCATAACAGTGTCATTCAAATGCATGGCTACTATTCCAATTAGTCTGGATATGTCACCCATACCTTCCTTTTATCATAGAGACAAAAGGCGCTGATATGCTATGATCTTGGTTTACACCTTAACTTTAGTCTCTACACATTTGTCAGGAAGTAGCTAAAGACAAAAGGTTAATGTTTTAGACATTTGGGCTGGCTGACTTGATTTCCCTAGAATATAATCTTTACCTTGAAATGCAAACCACAATGCACACAACTTAGTTTTGACATCCTACAATTCCCCCTTTGAGAGTTCTAATAACTCTCACAAAATACAAATTTATACACTTAAAAGTTCATTCTTGTAACTTGTGATCGTTACAGGTACATAGTACTTGCTCTGTGTTGATTTTCTGATTTCCAAACCATGAAGACACCTATGGACCAGTAAGGTGGGGATAAGCTATTGAAAGGGGAGGTCCTATAAGGATATCTTCACCACAGGGTTTGGCCCCCGAGGCCTATTGCCCTTCGGTTCTTCCCTGTGCTCATGTACTGATCCTGTGTCCTCATCTGTCCCTGTAGGTGGGGAACAACTTTACAGTGTGACACATGAGTCCAGGTTTTCCTTCCCTGACACAACACCACAGCTGCTGTAATCAACAACACTTGATGTGGTCCGTGCCACTTAGGCTCCAATGGCTTCGTTCTAAATGATTTTATCATGACCCACTGACCTGGGATAATTGTGTGTCCCCATTTGGGTGGAGTTTCTGTTACTTCACTTGTAGCTGAATATGTAAGTGTAACGCAATCCCCTTTATCCTCTAACACAGCTTCAGTCATTGCAGACATCATACACGGGGATGGGTTTGTGACTGGTGCTCACTGTAAAACAATGTTCAGGGCTGTAAGGGTTGTTAACCAATTCATTACTGCAGACCCCACATGCAGGCATGTAATTTCTGCACCTGGATCAAGGAAAAATTCCATCTATTTCTCTTGTATGCTACCCTTCACAAAAATACTTTTGTCATAGTGATGGGTTATAGGGGCAAGGTAGCCAATCACAGCCCCAAAAAGTAGCCTTTTCCCTGTTCTTGTTGTACTTTTAAAAGAGCCTGAGCAAGCTGTCCTAAAGCTTCGGCGGACATTGGCGGTACTACCACTTCTTCCTACAGTGTTTCTCCTAATGTCCTAATTTTTCAAAATAGTTGCATTTGCCTTCAATTTTAAGCCATCTATTGTCTTGTGTTGTTGTGCTTAAGGTAGCTGCTGCTATTCTCACTTTGGTCCTTACTTCAGTATCTCTTTCCCATACAGTTAACTTGTCTAGGTTCTTCTGAGAGTTTCGTTATACCAAGTTAGATCTAGGAACGGCAGAGCTTTTCTGTACTTATCTACAAGACCATCTGACCAGATACAGACTAGGGGTCCCTTATTATTTAGCACACTTTCAGAATCATCCACTATTTCACTGTAAGTTATAGCAACCTGACAAAAACTTTCTGTGTATTCACTCACAGTTTCTGCTTTCTTTTGCACACAGCTAGTAATTCTGGACCAGTCTATTTTAGGTCCCATAATAGCCTTTAGAATTTTCTAAACACTTTCGCTCAGATCACCTTTACCGACATGTTGTAGTTCAGATATAACAGCCGACTCAAAACTGTGGAACTCAGATTCAGTTAGCAATTGCGACATCAGCTGGGTGACTTATTTTAACAACATATCATAGAGACGTATTTAGCTGATCAAGGCTCTTCTAAATTTTTTTTTCATGCTATATCTTTAGGTTCTAGCATGTCGGCAACACTCTGTACTTGGACAACAGAAGAGTTGAGAGGAACACTTTCTATTCTCTCACTGCCCTGAGATCTTCTCCTAGCGCCACATACTTAATCATACTGAACCTACCGGCACCTCAGTTACTGATTGGATGGCTACATCTGTTCAAAAGAAAGCTTGTAAGTCAGGATAATTGTTTTCAGGCTGTCTCACTTCTTCCATATCGGTTGTGGCTACAGCTTTGATGCGGTTCAATTTCTTTTTTAAAAAAAATTCTAGCTCTGAGATCTTTGTTCTGTTCTCCTAGCTCTGAGTTACGTTGAGCCTGCTGTGTGGCTAGCATTAGGCTAAATTTTAGGTGGCAACAGATTCCTTTTACAAATTTTTTTCTAATGCTTGCATCCAGCAACTTTTTACACTCATCAATGGACCACACCTTGTCGGGATGAATTCTATATTTCTATATTCTATAAGTCTCTCCTGACTGACTCATTAACAATTGAACTTACATGTTTACTCGACAATGATTAAAATTCACTATTAGTCCACAGAGGGATATCTAGTCCACCTTTCTCAGTTGTTGGAATAAATTCAGCATTCTTTTTAATCATTTTTACTTTTTTTTTAACAGGACAAAATTTTTCCTGGAAAAACAGAGGTTAAACTAAAATTCTTTCCTGATAAACAGAGGATAACCAAAATTCTTCCCTGTCTTAAACAGAGGATAACCAATATTAACAAGAATGTTTATTTTTCCCTGCCTTAAACAGAGGATAACTTCATCTCTAAAAGAATTTTTTTTAAGGATAACCAAACCCTGCAGCATGTCTTTTAACCCTTCTCTGGCATTGCAGAGGATAAACAATTTGTACTGCTCTTGAAGGTTCTTTTGGATAGAGTGCACTCACCAACCCTTGGTTGTACAGAAAGGTTCAGTCGGGAACAAAGACAGATCAATCAATAGTTTCAATCTGGATTTAGGTAAGGAGCTCTATCCGGGTTCTCTTCAGCGGAATTCTTTATTGAGAACACGCTGGTCGGTCATGCCAGTCATCAAGTCTAACTAAGGCTGTGATACCTTATGGTTTTTATACATTTCAAGGAGGATTGATACATAAAGGTGGAGACAAGCATGCAAATGCACTACATGAAAACAGCATAACAGTGTCATTCAAATGCATGGCTACTCTTTCAATTAGCCTGGAAGTGTCACCTATACCATCCTTTTATCATAGAGACAAAAAGCACAGATGCGCTGTGATCTTGGTTTACACATAAACTTCGGTCTCTACACATTTGTCAGGCAGTAGCTAAAGATAAAAGGTTAATGTTTCAAACATTTGGGCTGGCTGACTTGATTTCCTTAGAATATCATCTCTATCTTAAAATGCAAACCACAATGCACAGAACTTAGTTTTGACATCTTATAAATTTGTAATCCTACAAAGTCCAGATCAATCAGAGATAAACTTATGATGTGTTTTAAACAGTTTTCTTCTCCCAGAAGAAAGATTCTTCTAAAGATAATACAAAAGAAATCCCACAAATAGTTTGCTGAAGACAAGCAGGCTGAGGACTAGGATTAGTAGGACCATGTTCTGTGGTCTGATGAGACCAAGATAAACTTGTTTGTTTCAGATTGTGCAAGCATATGTGGTGGAAACCAGGTGGGGAGTACAAAGACAAGTGTGTCTTGCATGCGTTCATGGTGGTGGAAGTGTCATGCACGGTAGTGGGAGTGTCATGGTCCAGGGCTGGATGAGTGCTACCGGCACTTGGGAACTACACTTTATTGAGGGAATCATGAATTCCAACTGTGACATACTGAAGCAGAGCATGATCCCCTCTGTTTGGAGACTGGGCCTATTTACATTGATGCAGAGTTTTATTTCTTTAGTGTTTTCACATATAAATATATAACAAATATTTACAAAAATGTAAGGGATGTACTCATTTCTGTGACATATAAAGATACATATATAGACATTACATTCTAATATGCTGAAGTAAAAATGAATTAAAAAAATAACTATTTGCTTTCTTTCAGTGACTGAAAATGTAAATGGAACTACAAATCTGAATCAAAAACAAGTCAATCAAAAGTCTGCTCTATAAAGAACTACTTGGAGCATTCAATTCAATTTCTACATACTTGTCTGTGAGTTAATAAGCTGGCTTTCCCTCTTTCCAGGCAGAAATAGCGTTTTTGAATTAGTTAGTCCTGTGGAAAGGGAGGAGACTGTACGATTGTACACATGGCCCGAAGACATTACAAATAATGTTTGATCCACATTCAAGAATGAAATATGATAGAGATCTCCTGTCTGTACAGCATTCAGCCTAATTGTAAAATAAAAACTTGATTATATCATGCTATAGTGACAATAAGCAATTTAAAATTGGCTTTTCGTGTTATTGTTTTGTAGTGAGCTGGATTTTCATTGTGGCTGATGTGAATTCTTTTTCTGGTGTAAATAGAGTGCATGTTTTGTTTTACCTATTATTTCTTAGCATTTGGGAAAACAAATTCCACTTATAAGTCACTTCCTTATATAGTTTAGTACATGCTGTATGTTTGCAAGTTCCACCAAAAACAGGAAACCTTTTCTTTCCGAAAAGGATTAATTAAGGCTTGTGGTTCTCAGATTTCCAATACTATAAGAAATCCAAATTGTATATATATACACATACTTTCCATCTGTTCAAATAAAGTTTAAACTCCATTACTTTATTATAGCAGAAAAATGAGAAAATTATGAGATTCATGATTTGTTCAGTATCCCACACAAATCTAAGGTCGGGCTTAGGATTCCTACATGGATCTTAGCTTTCAAAGATCAGGCATTACAACCTGAAGATAAATATGGGGTTATGGGATGTATCACATGCAAGGCAGAATACTAATGTTGTCCACTAATGGAACACCATAAGGAAAAGAACAAAATGCATAACTCAAATTGTCCAATTAAACAGTCCAATTACATTAATTGTAAAATCTCAAAACTGTTTAATTTACGAACAACAAAAGTGTAAAGAGCCATTAGGAGTTTGGGGCAAGCAAACCAAAGCTCACTCTCAAATCACATGATTTTTAAAACATTTTTAATATTGTTAAAATTTTAAAATTTCAAAATTGCATACTACTAAGTAAGTACCAGTATATGGAGTAGCTTGCTCACGTCACAACAAGAAGGGTTTGATTCCCAGACAAGGCGCCTTTCTCTGCTGAGTTTGCATGTTCTCCCTGGGCTTGCGTGGGCTTACTCTGATTTTCTCACACAGTCTAAAAACATGTACATTAGGTTGATTGGTGGCTCTAAATTTGCCTATAGGAGTGAGTGTGAGTGTGTGTGGTTGTTAGTCTATGTGTTGCCCTGCATTGGACTGGTGGCCTGTCCAGGGTGTACCCCTGCCCCTCGCCCTTTGTGATATACGAACACAGCTACTGCGCTATTACCTTTTCTAGGATTTTAAAGGTTATGGGGAAGTTTAATATTGGCTCATAGTTTGACAGCTCAATAGGGTCACGGGTCCAGTTTACATTTACATTTACAGCATTTAGGGTCCAGTTGCTTAATTAGTGGTTTAATAACTGCTAATTTTAGCATTTTGGAACATACGCACTGCTGAGTGAAAAGTAAACAAGGGTTCTTATACTGCCAATACAACCTGCTTTAAAAAATGTGTTGTTATAGGTTCTAATTTCTAAGTTGTTGTGAGTTTATCCTCATGATCAATTGAAGGGCATAATTTTTTTGCCTAATGTTGTCACTTTTGTTATCAAAAAATTTCCTTTAAAAAAGTCCTCACTTATTCAAAAGTTGGAGATTTCTGTAGTGGTTTTTCTCTTGGTTAATTTGGCCACAGTTTTAAAAAGAATTATTATTATTATTATAATAATTATAATATAATAATTATTATAGAGAGATTATTTTTATTATTTTTAATAAGGTTTGAGAGAGCTTTATGTATGTCAGGATACTCTCCTTCTATGCTGTTTAAAATACTAATAATTTAGTCTGCCACTATTTCTGTTCTAGTTTACTGGAGCTACCTTATCTAAGGTATAATAGAATGTCGACTCTAAGTAATCAGTTGCCTGGTCGAGTTTTATGGGGTCAGACGGTGATCCAATCATAGTGGCTAATTCTGGAAAATAGCTGATAAAGCTCTGGGCGGTAGTGGGTGTGAATGTATGTTTAATGTGGTAGGGTGGTGCTGAGTGTACTTTATAACTATGACAAATATAAATGACATAGGACTGTGAGCTGAGATAACTTTACACTGTAGACTTGTTACTACATTACTTACATTTTCCACGACAGATAGTATTAAATCTAGAGTGTAACCTGCTTTATAATTATAGACATAAATACTGTCACCAGATTAGTTACGCAGGTTCTGACGACACTAGTATTATGGTTGAGGCTGGATCCAACTGCAGGGTCAATGATGATGACCAACCCCTGCTGTTAATGATTAACACCTCTCTCTGTCACTACACAAGCCAAAAGAAAAGCATGGCAATCAAACTAAATTCATAAGCTCAACTAAAATCAGTAATATATTTAGCGTGCACTATTAACTTATTCTAATAGTAGGTTGTCAGTATTAATTCCAAAGGACACCAGCTCCTAACATAAAAAAAGCATTAAGTATAGCGTTAAAATTAGAAACCCTATAGAATAAATTGTTTTTTGAATAAAAGAGTTTCTTTTTTCACTTAATAATAACATATTTATTAATTAATCTGATCACTGCTGATTACTAATATGACCACTGCAGATAAGACCACCATGTCTTACATAAGGAAGTTTGCACCTTTTTGTCCTGTTGTAGGCAAGCTTTATAATAGTCATTATACCTTTTGGAAATGTAAAGGTTTGTGTGTGTGTGTGTGTCGAGTTGAGGTAGTTCAGCTCAGTTCTGGGTGTTGAGAAGCAAGAAAAACTGTTACACATTTTATTATTTGGTGTAAATGTCTGTGATCGAAAGAAAGAGAGACTCCACTGATTGTCTCAGCGATTCAGGAAGGCACATTCTCCAAACCAGTCTATGATGCAATAAATGGACAGGGTAGAAGCACATTTAGGATAGATTGTACCAGTATTGAGCAGTAATGAGACTTAAAGCACTTTTATACGTCGGTCTGGACAAGCATGTCTGCTAAATGCTGTAAATGTAAATGTAAGCATTTTTGAGAAACAAAGTTCCAACAGGTTTGTGCTTCATAAAATCAGTATAATGTAATGACTTTTTGCAGACTATAAACCTAGGAAAATAATTATACAAAATTATATACAGATATTTATCTCTTGCAGGATCTTTAGACTTTTGGCTTGCTGCTGTCCACAAACACCTCCTTTCCTCTGGAAAACAGATGTCAGCTGTGGTAAATGACTGTGCCATAAAGTTGGTCTCAAAATGGATTGTAGTTTTACACTGGATTTTAGCATAAATATATATTTAAAAAATCCCAAAATACAAAAATTAACAAACTAATATAGTGTCTTAAGTTATAACTTTATAAGTGAATTTGGCTGCTGATACTGGTGCCTCTGCCTAGCACCTTAGAAAAGTTTTTAATCTTACACGAGTCACTACATTGGGTATTCTTTCTGTCTGTCTCTTTGAAGATCAGGGTTTGAGTTTCAGCATGACTAAGTTGCCACTGATGGGGCCCCTGATCAACGCCAATTGCTTAGTTGTATAAAGGAGAGGCACTGAGGCACCCAAATGTCTAATAAGTATGTAATTCCGCTGTACTTTTGGGGAGTTTTTTATGGTTTTAAGTTTACATTTTTAAGTGGAGTCAAAACTGCAATAACACTGTCACTGTAACACTGTCAAAGAAAGACCAAATTGAACTGTTAACATCAGAATATTAAAATAAATTTTATTTGCAAACAAAAACAGCAGAAGTAAAATTAGCTTGCTATTAGCAAGTTAAGTTAGTTGCAGCGCGCTAAAAAGCAGTTAAAATATACAGTATAAACAAGTTACCCTGCCATGCAATTACTCTAAGCTGCAATGTAGTCTCTGTCTTGTTTTATGAGAATTTATGCCTTAAGTGCCATTTTTGAGGAACTTTGGAAGTGGTTAGCTTCCATTCATATTGTAAAGTAATCAACCGTGATGCTAAAAACGAGAGACACAGCAATGTTGAATGCTTGTTGCTAGGTTATTTAACAGGACAAAATAGAAATGCCACTTACGTGGACAAAGAGCAAAAAGATGTTATTGTTAAGCTCCTTGTTAGTGAGGTCATTGACATTGAAATTTGTATGCATCAATGATTTTGTACGATTTTTATTTAGTGTAAAAAGATGACTGGAGAACAGGGTGGTTGCTTATATTAACAGCCCCAATAGCAGGAAAATAATTTGGTTTAGCAAAAGATTTGCTCCTCTTCATGATGTCCCACTTGTTTGGTTATTTTGGGTTTATATATATATATATAATATATATAAATTAATTATTCGAAATACTGTTTAAATACTAAAATACTGTTTAAACCACTACAACATGTTTTCCATATTTTTATTGTGTTTTTTTTACTTTCAGCCCTTTGTCAGAATGTCTAGCATCAGACAAATCATGTGATTGCAAACAAGCTATATAGGCCATAACCTGTGGCAGATTTCATGCAAATGTAAAAAAAAAAAACCTTCTGCTTCTAAAACACAAATTGGTGCCTATGTGTTAAGACCAGCACAGTACAATTTAGCTTAGCTACTTAACCTTAGTAAAATTACAGATTAGAACATGCTGAAAGGAACATAAAACTACTTAAAGGTTTATTAAACATTTTTAAATATTAAATATGTACAAATATGTTCACATATATTCTTCTTCTCCTTTCGGCTGCTCCCATTTAGGGGTCGCCACAGCGAATC
>JAOTQW010087875.1:0-11179 GCA_026260075.1 Sisor rabdophorus | reverse complement strand
ATAGATAGATAGATAGATAGATAGATAGATAGATAGATAGATAGATAGAAAGATTAAATTCACTCTTATGTAAGTCCTGATTTGAATTCTGGGATCAGACCATTATCAGTGTAGTGTAAAGTGAAAGAAAGCATGCGAGGGAGAAAGAGTCCTTGTCACTCAGAGGAGAAGTCAGAGATTTAAGTTTGAGCTCCACTATTTGAAAAAAATCCTTTTTCTCATCCTTTGTGGAAAAAGGACAAGTGGGGTGGCTATTGACAGCAATAACGCAAAGACATAGTTTCTCCTTCTGCCTGTCTTTAAACAACCTAAAAGGACAATTGTTGTTTTATATGCTAATTTTCTCTGTGTTAAGCCTTTTCAAATTAAGGGAAGAGAAAAATAGGGAAAGGGAGAGAGAATGCATCGACCTTTGCGTCTCAGTAACCACAAGATAAACTACCTCTGATAAGGAAACAGACAAATAAATAGCTTTAGCACTTTAATGAGTGAGACTCCCTCAATCTTCTAATGGACTGCATGTAAAAGGCAGTCAATTTGTTTCACTTAACTGGCACTGTGTTTAAAGAGTAACACAGGTAGAGATGTGTTAATAGAGTGCAAATCTAATTTCAGGCCAACCCCTCTTCATAAATAATAAGCCAGTACTTTGCTGGAGCATGTGCTAACATAATGGGTTATATGATTATTTTTTAAACAAAACACTCCTGAGTCCAATAAAGGAAGAATAATCGATGCAGTGAAAACACACTGTGTATTATAATTCCCTGCAGGTTTTTCCCAAAACTAATAATAAACCTGGCAGCAAAGCCAGACCTCATGTGTATACTCATGTTTGTGTTTCAAATACAATTTAGCATTGAGGGTAAGGCAAAAGTCTGAGAGAATAAAAAAGTGTAAGACAGAGAGAGAGAGAGAGAGACTAAGAGTAAAAGGGACTAAGCACTTTGAAGGTGACCTGTGGGTGGCTCGCCATAGACAGACAATATCAGTGGTGTCTGTGCTAATCAAAAGCGCTGAGGCTTCTGAGGCCCTAACATGTGTCAGTCTTCATTAGTTCCAAGGCCTTGTTCAGGCCTGCTCCTTGCACTTTATTGTCCTTGCAATAATTTTCCGACAACCAGATCTTCGACTGACCTGAGCACAACAGCTATTTACTACAGACGATACATGACATCTATGACATAAAGAAGGATAAGAACTTTGCTACACCTATTGGTAACATTTTACAAAAAGTCTGTATTGCTTATTTACAAAATCCTATAATAAAGATTAAAGATTTGAATTTAATATTTAAAAAAAAACTTAACATAAGTTATTTTTGTCACATATTTATTACAGCTGTACAATTGTATCCCAGTCCATTTTATCTCTACCACTGGAGCACAGTTATAAATCCCTTATTCAAAAAGTGTGACTCATACAACCATACTAAAAAAAATACACAACATGGTAGATACTGGCCAGAGTGAAATGAGAAATACAATTAGAGAAGCAACTAGAGGCCAAATGTTTGGTGTGAATCCAGCACATATTATTCAGAGATTTTTAAGACCACAGGGGCAACATGTAAAAATATTTTTATTAGCAAAATGTAGAAAATTGATAGAAAGCTGGATGTGCCAAATAGACAAATACAACTCTAAATATTCTAAGAAACTCAGATAGCCAAAACAGGAATACTTGCATGTTAAAAGTTGTATATCTCTGAAATAAACAGAAAACATTTACCAATTCATGCTATCAAATGAGCAACATTTTCTTCCTGTACCAGACAAATTTTCAGAGGGAAGTTATTGTTGTGCTTTGTAGTAGTTAATCTTTATTTTTTTTTGTCAAATAGAAAATACTGGAAAATTACACTACCTGAATAGTAAGACCAGGCATAGTCTGAGGTCTATGCATGTAGTGGCATGTCATAGTGAGTAGCTTCAAATCTCCAGGGCATCGATTCAAAATTCGGATTACAATCTTTGTGGTGATCTTTTTTCTCACATCCAAGCTTCTAAAAATAGGTTGCTTTACTATGTCAAAATTAGGTGTGAAAAATATGTGTAAATTTTAGAAACCTACATTCTATCCAGCAAAATCACACAGCAAGGCTGGGAAGGACTCCAAAGCTGACATAACCCTATTCAATATAAACCAGCTACTTTACATTTACAAAAGTATGAAAGTGTTTCTGTTGAAGTTGGGCGAAAGTGTATATACTTTACTGTGTGACATAATTTGAGTAGCCAAGCATATCGTCCTTGAGCATTTGATTTAGTTCCAGTTTATCATGAGATACTGTTGATTAAACAGGCTACAGCCCACATTCAAATTGAATATTTATCAAGAGCTTTGCACAGTTTTACATTACCCTCAGCTTCCTGGTTAAAAAAAAAGCAAAAACGTACCTTTGATATGCAGTTTTATTACGTTCTATCAAAAACAGAAATTCAAATATTGTATATTCTCTCAGACTAACAACAATCTGGAATAAGCATCGCTTGTAAGAATTAAAAATTCAGAACAATTCAGACACAGCATATATATTTAGCTTGCTGCACCTGAGCCTTATACGGAAAAGTTGTACTTAACTAATGAAATAAACTCATAAAAACTGTTTTAACAAGTACAAGACACATAATTAAAGCATGAACAAAACAATAGATATTAGATACACACACATACACACACACACACAAACGCATTCGGGTTCAATATGTCGCCGGTCCACCCTTTGCAGCTATAACAGCTTTAAATCTTCTGGGTAGGCTTTCCACAAGGATTAGAAGTGTGTTTATGGGTATTTTTTTTACCATTCTTTCAGAAGCACATTTGTAAGGTCACACACTGATGCTGGATGAAAAGGTCTTATTCTCCGCTCTAATTTATCCCAAAGGTTTTCAATTGAGTTGAGGTCAAGACTCGCCAGTCAAGTTCATGCAGACCAGACTGCAAAAATGGGTCAGCTCCAAACTGTTTCCCCAAAATTAGTAACATGCAGTTGTTTGAAATATCTTGGTATTCTAAAGCATTTAAAGTTTCTTTCACTGGAACTAGCAACCACAAAACCTAGACTCGTCCATTAGATGCCAGATGGAGAAGTGGTGTCCAGTGGTGGCATGCTTTAGACCACGGCATCCGACGCTTTGCATGGCACTTGGTGATGTATGGCTTGGATGCAGCTGCTCGACCATGGAAACCCATTTTATAAAGCTCTTTCTAGAGGATTTACATTTTGGGATTGGCATTTTGGATAATATTTATAAAATCAGGATATATATATATATATATATATATATATATATGTAAACCTTTCATTCATTTATCTTCTATACCTGCTTATTCCTAAACTTTTTAGGGTCATCGAGGTCAAGGAGGACGAGCGGCAGGGGGTACACCCTGGACAGGTTGCCAGTCTATCGCAGATATATGTAAAGCTAAATATATAATTATAAATCTCAAAATATATTTGGAAATACAAATATATATTTCTAAATATTCATTATATACATGTAAATCTATAATATAATATAAATATAATATAAATATCCAATGACATAGATTAGTTATTAAACATTGCACTGATTTAATACAGAAAGTACAATAAAGTGTGAAAAAGGAACAAACAATCCACAAAACATTTGAATAAACCCTACTATCTCAGGTGATCAGAAACAGTGCATGCGAAAGGAGTGCACTGGCCCTCTGGGAGCTCTGTCTACTCAGCTAGACTTAAGCTACAAAACTTAATATGGACTAACAGCAATCAGTTTTTAAAATACTTCCTGAGTGACAAGACATCTGCAAAACATTAGCATAAAGCAGAGTGTGTGTGTGTGTGTGTGTGTGTGCAGATTGACATACTGGCAGGCTTGTACTTGCTCTCAGACTATTTCAGCCAGAGATCACAGTCATACCTTTGTGTGTCCTTCGGAGGATGCTGTGTTAAAAAATCTGTGTGGTGCTATGGTGTGTTTATGCCTGTGGTGTGTGTAATGACGTGTATAAGTGGAAAAGAGGGGTGCTGATGCTGCGGATGAGGTTAAATGAAATGATCTTTCTCTTTTCTGGTAGCTGTTCTGATTACCAAGGGCAAAAGAGAAGAGGGATGGGCAAAGGGCAGCTGTCGGAGCACAGCAATGACCCATATTGTAACCGTTTAGTATGCTGGGAACTGTAGGACACACTGGGGACAATGGGTTATGGCATGGTTCACAGATGCTGCAAGAATTACACCCAAACATTTAAAAAATGGAATTCAGCACAGCTGCCCAATCAGGGTGGGAGTAAACCGGAGTAAACCACACAAGCACAAGAAGAACATGCAAACTCTGCACAGAAAGTGATCGAACCCACAACCTTATTGCGGTGAGTTAGCGAACATGCTAACTTTAACCCCACCAGGGCCACCCCATGGAAGCAACGTGCTACATGCCATAGTCTATAGACTCATATGTGTTCACTATTGGGCAGCGATATATCAACATGTCTCAAGGTGTATTGTTAAAAAATTATGACAAAGATACAAACCCAGAAGTTGACATTGATAGGTTACTTGGAAATTAAAACATGAAATGGTAAATAAGTAAGTGTGTTACATGTTAAAGCAAAAAAGAATAATAATTAAAATCAAGAGTTAGTATGTACACAGAATTTTCATGTGTTACTCAAATGACTCTTTATAAAAGAGGCAGAGGTCTAGAAGGAATCAAGGGAATTAAACACAGGTGCGTGAAAAACTCTGCCTGGTAATAATAGAACAGGCTGTACAGAACTAGACTCTCCAACTTGAACATGTGCATATGCTCGCCTGTGTGTGATTGCATTGTATGCACTGTGTGCTGCCCCATACATTATTTAACATCTTGCTGCTTGCCTCGCTGATGAGTCACTTCAGGGCTGAGTAAGAAAAAGAAAGTGAGCAAGGCCTGACAGAGAGAGAATGAGTAAAAGAAATAAAGTATGCTGAACAAAGCAAAGAGAAAAAAAGAGAGAGCACAATGGCCGCTTTATTCATTCATTATTCATTCAAGCTTTTGACTACCTAGTAAGGCTTTAAGTTTGTTTTTTATTATAAACTTTGCATTGGGTCTATTGATCACCTCCATGAGGCAGGGAAAAGAGTAAGACTAGGAATTGTCCTAAAATATAAGTAAGAGAGAGAGAGAGAGAGAGAGAAAGAGAGAGCATAGTAAATGTATAAATGACCTGACAAACAAATAAAGGAAGCTGTTTAAAAAACAAAAAAATATTTAATATAATTGTCAATTTTTGTATAGGGTGTAGAAGTTAGCATGGGCACCTCACAGTAAGAAGGTCCTGGCTTCAGTTCCAGGGCAAGGTGTCTTTCTGTGCACAGTTTGCATGTTCTCACTGCCCTTGGGTGTGTCCAGGGTGTACCCCTACCTCTCACCCTATGTGTACTGGGATAGGCTCCAGCAAACCACTGTGACCGCAGGTTAGGGAAGATGCAGGTATAGAAGATGAATAAGTGAATAAATTATTGTATGGCAAGTTATAGACTAGGCATTGAGGTGGCATAGTGGTTAGCGCGGTCTCCTCGCAGCAAGTAGGTCCCAGGTTCGATTGCCGGGCAAGGGGTATTTCTGTGTCGAGTTTGCATGTTCTCCCTTCATTTGCATGGGTTTACTCCGGGTACTCCTTTCTCCTCCCACAGTCCCAAAATATATACGTTAGGTTTATCAGTAGCTCTAAATTGCCCAAATAAGTGAGTGTGAGTCTGTGTGGTTGTTCGTCTATGTGTTGCCTTGGGATCGACTGGCAACTTTTGCGCTATGAGCGCTTGCATAGGCTCCTGCAAACCCCCATGACCCCGATATGAGCACTCACAGTACAAGGTGTCAGACTCCAAATATGTCTGTGTTCTGTCCATCTTTCCATGTTAGATGTCTTATATTCCACCCTTCCTGATGCCTTATATCCAGTTGGTAAGCTTAAAGCCATGATGACCTGGGACATCTTCATGTCTATTGAGTTTGGTTCCTCTCAAGGTTTCTTATTATTACTTTCTCAGGGAGTTTTCTCTTGCCAACATCTGACTTCTACTTTTCTACTTACAATCTTATTTTATTAATATATTTGAACATGTAAAGCTGCTTCCAGAGAATTATCACAGCAAAAATGAGTCTGTTTAATAATTTTACTCTGGTGACCTGTCCAGGGTGTACCACTGTTTCTTGTCCTATGTGCGCTGGAATAGAATTAGACTAGGCATTGCCGGTGAGTTACCAATTACTTTGCATCTTATCAAATAATAAGAAAGTCCTTAATGCAGAACAATTACCAATACTTTATTAAGTTCACGGGGTCTGCTGGAGATTTTATAGCAATTTGTTTTAGGAATAAAATGCCTTTATTCAGGGTGACTTACATTTATCTCCTTTATATCTTTATAACTAACTTAGCAATTAGGGTTCAGGGCCTTTCTTAGGGGTCCCAGAAGTGGCAACATGATTGTGCAGGGACTCGAGACCCAATCAACCAATTAGCAGTCTAACACACCTGTCTTGACCGCTGCACTTCCACCATTTTCTATCAGTCTTAAGTTAGCATTTTCTAAACCTTGAACCTGCAACATTAGCTGCATAAAATGTAGCCTACCTCTGCAAGCCTAATTGGTTCACTTAAAGAAAAGCACTTAACTTGCAAGACAATACATATTAATTTCATTTTAGCAAGAACGCCATTATTTCCTCGTGTAATTAAAAAAGAAAGAGGGAGAAGGATAGAAAGAGAGGGGAAGAGAGAGAGAGATAGAGAGAGAAATCGGACTATGATGCATCCAAAGCCATTAAATGCATACAGCGCAGGCTCAGCATGCGACAGAACAAGAGCAGCTTCGGTCAATGACTCAGAGAGCGGCCCGAAATGGCACAGGATAGCTTTTCTATTTTAGCATGCTGTGCTTCTGTTGCTTTCTTACTCTCCTGCTTTATCAATCCAAAATAATGGCAGCTTGCAGACAACCCAGGTATTCTCTATTCCATTACCAGCACATATATGAAGAGCCTACCATGGGAAAGGCGATGGTATTACATCTGTGTGTGAGCAATAGCAAAAGAATAATCAACATCAAAAGAAGTGTGGATGAAAGAATAGAACAAGTGTGTGTGTGTGTGTGACAGAAAGAGAGAGAGAGAGAGACAGTGTGGGAGAGAGAGAGAGAGAGTGAAAGAGAGAGAGCAAGAGAGGGGAGGGAACCATGATCATATTACTAGAGATATTAGAGCTTGCGAGATTTCACTAAATGGCTAAAATAGGGTTGTTGAAGTAATAGCTTGGCTAAAGAGCCGAACAAAGCTGCGAAATTGTGTTGTGCATAAAAGCTTCATTAAATACATGAAAGGTCATAGAGGAGGAGAAAATGTGCACTGCTTATATTTCTGCGGTCAGAAAAAAAGTTCTTCCCTATCTCGTGTAAATCGACCAATGGCTTGGCTCAAAAGCCATAATTCCAAATGCAATTTGAGAACAAAAAAGCTTGTTTACAATCAAGTGATTCTAATGACTTAATATTTAGGGAGAGATATCTCTTTAAATTAATCTGATGTAGCAGTATGCTGGCAGTTATTTAAATAAATAAATATATAGCATATTTTGTTAATAAACATTGAAAACATCTTTTAAATATGAAGGTCTGGTCTGGTCCAGATACCAGTTATTGGAATAAATAAATACCTTGCATATTTTGTTAATAAACATTGAAAACATTTTTAAATATGAACGTCTTGTCTGGTCCAGATGCTTGCATAAATACAACAATTATTTTTAAAGTTTACATTGGAGATATGGTATAATTATACATATTTACCAATTATAGCACAAAGACTTTTAATTTTATAAAATTTTATCCAGTAGTCCTACAGAATCTTTTACTAGATATATATATATATATATATATATATATATATATTCATTCATCTTCTTACCTGCTAATTCCCGATTTCGAAGTCACGGGGGTCTGCTGGAGCCTATCCCAGCACACATAGGGCGAGAGGCAGGGGGATACACCCTGGACAGGTCGCCAGTCCATTGTAGGGCCACACACACACAACCACACACACTCACACATTTACCAATCAACCTAATGCACACGTTTTTGGACGGTGAGAGGAATCCGGAGTACCCGGAGGAAACCCACGCAAGCGGAGAACATGCAAACTCCGCACAGAGAGACCCTGAGCCCGGGATTCGAACCCAGGGCCTTCTTGTTGTCAGGCGACCGTGCTAAACATCTGCGCCACCTAGCCGCCCCTATATATATATATAATACACATTTTAGTAGTAAAAAAATTGTATGGTGTTAAAATGGTTTTTTTTAAATTAAACCTATAACTAGTCCCCACCTTATAACCTACAGAAAACTTTTACTTCAATAGTTGTAATTTATAAAATATACATTTTAAATGCAATAATGAGCTGTGCAAAGCTGCTTTGTGAGATAAATTATGCTCAAAATTACCACAATGAGTCTGTTACATGCCACCATTAGCATACAGAAATCTATCTAAAGGCACTAGTTTTACAATTGGCCCTCAGCAGCTTCCCAATGGGATAAAACAGCTGATGAGTTGCTGGTGCTTTGAGATTGAACGTAAGTAGTTGAAAACACATTTGCATTTTGTTGTGCGTTCTCTAAAGAAATATTATTGCATTTTTCCAGTATATGCTTCTTTTTTACTGATTTGGTTAGGTTCACCCACAGTGCTGGGTTTGTTGTTACTGAAACATTATTTTTTATAAAGTTTTCACTAAAATTACAATAAAAAATACAATTCCAAAAATATCTTTACACAAATACTTTATGAACTGAAAGCTTTATTGTAACATTTAAGGTTAAAGTTTTTAGTTTTTAAACTCAGATTCAACATTTTTATAACTTTGCTAAAAGCTTTAATGTTGCATTGATATCTACTTGGACAATAAACTTTGGATAATAATCTTTGGACTATATGTGAACAGAAATTAATATAAGGTAATAAGTAAGCAGTAAGTAAGTGATATAAATTTATATAGTGTGAACTGTGAAATTACTATTATGTATCTATCACATGTGTAGGTGAGGTTGGAATAGAGTTGTGTCAAGTACAAGGATATGGGATAATAAAAACTTAGGTAAGGAACAACATATTAACCTGAAACTAAGGAAAGGTGCTAGTGTTACTATTAAGGTTAGCATAAGCATTAGCAATACAAAGTGAGGCGAGTTAACTGAGCATTAAATGGTAGCTAATTTAGGACAAAGGTAGTTCCTTATAACTGTCAAAGTACTGTTACTGCCCTCACTTCTTCTTTGTATCGAAACTTTTATTGAATAACCAACGTTGAAATTTACTATATGTCCTTCTGCTTAATAAGCGTTATATAGCTCCCTTTACTAGCTACCTATCTCAAAGGTGGATAATAGAGTATCCTTAAAGTGTATATTCCTCAAAGTGTAGATAATGTCATAAGAGGAAATCAAAAAGTTTCAAGACACACCAACAGATGCTGTCAAAAGGCTGCATACAATGCTGTGCTTCCTGTGCTTGCAGCTTTTTTGCTGCCATCTGTTGGTGTCTCTTAGAGTATCCTGGCAAACATAGGGCGAGAGGCAGGGGTACATCTTATTTAGGTCACCACATGTAGATGAACAATTCGATTTGATGGGCAATTTCGAGTCACCAATCAAATTTATGTACGTGTTTTTGAACAGTGAAAGAAAGCCGAGACTGTAATTATCTTTTATTATAAAATAAATAGTCTTGGATCATTATATAATGCATGGAAATATTTAATAACATATATAATATAAGAGGGTAGCGCAGCGGCTCAGTGGTTAGCACGGTCAGCTCACAATAAGAAGGCCCTGGGTTCGAATCCCAGGGACAGGGTCTTTCTGTGCAGAGTTTGCATGTTCTCCCCGCGCATTAATAGGCTCCAAAATAAAGTAGCTACCATAAAATGTACACTAACAGATTCTTAACCGCTGCCCTTCTCACAAAAAGAGTTTCTGGTTCTGTTTCTGCTCTTTCCATGGTTGCAGCTGCTGCAGTAATTCAGTAAGAGAAAGTAGTCTCCCGTGTAGCCATCAGTATTCCAGCCCTCCTCTGTGGTTTCCTAATCCTGCTGCGCCCTTAATTCCCTCTTAACTTAAATGCAAATATATCTAATTAGGTTTATATTCCAGAACATGAGGTATCTGCATGTTTGCAGAAATGTGTGTTTGTTTAAGAAAAGTACACAAATATATTGAAGTCACTAAGACAGTGAGGTTTGGTGTATTTTGAACATAAAGGTTATCAAGGACACAGCTCTGCACACCATTTGTGTCCTCTGTGTCTTCTTAAATCTTCCTAATAACCAGTAATAAGATTGCTTAACCATATAGGGTAAAGAAAGATTAAAAGAAAAATGTATAAATTGTTTAAAACATTAACTTTAAGTTCCCTTATGGAGACTCAGTCAAGTGCATAAAATCTGTACAAAATAAAATTGTAATTCTTTCATAGTGTGAAACCATTGTTTATCTTAATCTGAATAATGGCTGCTGTACTAATGACACAGAGATACTGGGATTAAAAACTAATCTAATAATCTCTTTTACTAAACTCTCACTAATCTCTCACTAAACTCTCAAAGGTCAAAATTATTTTAATATAAATAAGAATACAATGGTTATGGCTCAAATGGTTAATGCAAGTTGCAAGTTGTTTTTTTGTACTACCAGGAAACCAGGGTTCGAGCATTGAAACTATTAGTCTTCCACTTAACCCTTAACCCTTTCTGCTTCATAGCACAGGATCATAGCTGATCCTGCACCTCACTCCAACTTTGTAACCTGGTATATGCAAAAAAATAAATAGCACTGTACTCCCCGGGTACTCCAGTTTTCTCCCACAGTCCAAAAACATGTGCACTAGGTTGATTGGTGATTCGAAATTGCCCATAGGAGTAAATGTGAGTGTATATGTGGCCCTGCGATGGATTTGCGTCATGTCCAGGATGTAACCCCTGCCTCTCGCCCAATGTGCGCTGGGATAGGATCCAGCAGACCCCCATGACCCTGTTTGAGAATAAGCGGGTAAAGAAGATGAATTATTGATTGTCCTGATCAATTTAAAATGTATGTTTTTGTATGTGTGTGTATGTATGTATGTATGTATGTATGTATGTATGTATGTATGTA
>JAOTQW010087868.1:0-11180 GCA_026260075.1 Sisor rabdophorus | reverse complement strand
TGGGATAGGCTCCAGCAGACCCCTGTGACCCAGAGTTCGGGAATAAGCGGGTATGGAAGATGAATGATTATACCATGATATTTACAATTTAACACTATTGACTTAGTTTAAACAAAAAAATGTTTGATTCTAAATTCTTAGCCCGGTTTCAAAAATACTAAATAGATCAGAGATCATTCACAGGGAGGAGCAGATAATCACTGAAAAGTCAAACACACTTCTGCTTTTCACACAGAAAAGTCAAGTGTATGGTTGGATTTTTATAATGCATTAAAAATTCCAGCATATGAATCATGTCCCAGCGCTCTTTTTTTTTTTAACAAAGTATATTTGTTGAGATCATGGCACCATGTCTATAAAATGTTTTGAGATGAAGGCTAGCTATATAGTGGCTCAGTAAATTTACATAATTTGGCAGACGCCCTTATCCAGAGCAACTTACAACTGAGAAATTGAGGGTTAAGGGCCTTGCTCAGGAGCCCACAGTAGTGGCTTGGTGGAGATGGGAATTGTCCAACACCTTAACCACTAGGTCACCCCTTCCACCGGCCACTAGTCCAGTGGTAGAGCCGACCTGACCACAAAGTTTAACAACCTTTTAAACGGGCACGGCAAGCCATAATGTACACTGAACTACTGAAAACGTATGTGACTCACCTGGCATATAACCGTTTCTACTTTTTCATAAACACATTTCCGAGTACACATTAAAGAAAAGAAACATCATCCAATAATTTTTGCTGCAGTTACCCGTTTTCTTTCTCTTATCTGACGATTGAGCACTTTCTGGTAAAAGCACAAAACAAACACACAAACGAGTCCTTAGTCTTCATATGCAACCACAGATGAATAACTTCTGATGAAAATGGGAAAAACAAACCAAATGATTCAAATCCCTGAACATCAGTTATGCTGGGTGCTGGCTCAATCACTGGAGCACTGTACCACTGTAGCTAGAGGGTTCTATACCATGTTTACCATGACTTAAACATTAAATCTTATTAAACAGTTTATACCATATCATGTCTCAAAAATTACATCTTTCCACATACGAGATACCCCTCCACATCACTCTCAACATCGAAGTAGCCATTGTTTGAGTAAGGCATACATCTTAAGCGGTGTTTTATGATTCTACAGTTCTAAAAATTACAACCAAAAATTTTTTAAATGGCATTACATTTCAAATGTTCCAATCAATTAAAAAAAACCCCAACCACTCATTATTTAATATCATCCCATACGAACAGACACCTGCATGATCAGGCTTCAGAGGTGTGATGAAACAGGTTCAGACAACCTACATTGACAGCACACCTTTAAAACTCTTTGCGAAAAGGGCAAGAAACTGTGAATCACTATCTCTTAACTATGAAAGAACACTTGATCCCTAATTATTAAATGATAAAAACTCTAAGCTTTGCCTATAAAACACAAGTGCAACTTTTACTTACCAACAATGTATGTGTAGCAACACAGTGGGTTAAAGAAATTCTCAACAACAATTGCAAATCAGTAAATGAGCAAACAAATAAAGGGACAGTTTATTATAAGCGGGAGAGGTGTGTTCTTGGTGTTGCGCTTGTAAGCACCAACCCATTCAAACCCAGAAATAGAACAGTAGGGGGGTCATATGGCTATGTGACTCGAGCAGCTGACTTTGCCATTGCCTTTGTTGTCAGTTTTTTTTTTTTTTTATGGCCTCGCTAATGCCCAAGTATGCTTTGATATCATAAGCCACAAAAATGACATTAAAAGGCAGACAACAAACATCACCCAGAGCAATGTTTAAAAACGTTCAAAACTATGCTTAGTTTTGTTCAGTTAGATCAATTAATATTAATTAAGGTTGGAAAATTTTTCAGCTACTTTATCATCAGATTCTGGGAGCAATCATTTTTAACCTGCACTTTTTTCTAATTTCTCTGCTCTATGAATAAATGTTTAAATTCTTTACATTTAAAGCAGAATTGAAATTTCTGTGCTTTTTGTTTGTACTTTATCATCCATCTTTAACAAAATAATGATTTGGTTTTATACATTTTATGTTCGAAACTGAAGCTCTGAATTACACACTTAAATGTAAGATGATAATTATAAAAAACACAACGCTGTAAGGACACACTGTAGCTCGACTCAAGCACCTGCAACAGTGTACTAAACTCTGCAATACGGTGCACAGGCACAAACCCTTTGCAAAAACCGAGTAATTCCTAACCGAGTAATTCCGGTGGAAGATTTGCTATTTGCTTGAGGGCTGTTCCAGTAAAACTGATGGTGGATGCAGACGGAAAAGAAGTTTGTTTCTTTGGCTTCAAGTGCAAACCTATGTTACTCTGTGTTAGTCGTGTTCCTTTGTACACAATATGGCTCTAGAATAAACTACCTACCTATTTTTTAATAGGTCCATCAGTGACTGATAAAAGCAGGGTTGCATTCCAAAAGAAATTAAATCTAAAAAGAAAATAGTGTATATTTAAATAACATACACAATTAGAATCAGAAAAATAAGATTAAGGTAGGAAAAAGCTTGAATTTAATTAGCACGTATTTGGGCAGCAAATTTGTGGCTCCTGGTGGACTGGTCATATTAGGCTCCGAGACTACTTTTTAGCAATTTTATTTAGTTGTGTTTCATAATAGGGTTTGGAAGTGTACCGGTTTTTGAACATATGAGACACACTTGTTATAGTGCTCCCAGAAGGAAGTATGAACCGATATGCAGTCTTTTTTTCTCTTCTCTCTTCTACCCCGTTTCTCCCATTTTTTCATCTTTCTTTAGTCTCTCCCTTTGTTTTCTACATGGATCGCTAACTTTCTTCTTCTTTAATTTTGTGTGTGTAACTTGCCTCTAACCTTCTTATCTGTCCGTACTGTAGTGTGTTGCAGTGTTTACAGCTTGAAAGCACAGACTTACCATAGGTTTTTACCTTAACACTTATTTATTAATTCATCTTCAATACCCTCTTATTCCATAGATTGGGGTAGCAGAGGTCTGCATCGCAGAGCCACATAGACGAACAACCACACACACTCGCATTCACTTCTATGGGCAATTCAGAGCCACCAATAAACCCAAGGTACATGAAAAATCAGCACAGAATGACCCCTTGCACTGCGACACCCCGGCTGACTAAATAGAGAGTGAAGTTAAAAAATGGAAAGAAACTTCAGGCCTGAAATTGGTATTTAGTATTTAAAAAGCATCTTTACCCAGTCACGCCTTAAACAATAAACGTTTTCATTCTTTCATGGTGTTACTATGCAGACTACCTAGTTGACATTCCATAGTACCACATAAGACTAATCGCAGATAAAATGCTTTTTCTCAGGAATGATTAAACATGCAAGGAATGATGGGTAAGGTCCTCAACTGAAAGTTCTGGATTGGTGTGAAAATGAGTGATACAAATATACACACACATTGCAACACAGGGCACACCACTTGAGTGGGGCCATTAAAAAAAAGTGGGCAGGGTTGAGGCACAGCCCTACAGTCCACCTATCACAACAAAGGGGCTGGACAGGAATGAAAGATATGCTAATAATGTTCGTCACATAGAGGGGAGGCAGAGAGAGGACAATTTCATAACTGATTACTAGACATTTCCTAATTTGCTAAGAAAAACTTCCCTGCAATGTTGTGATAAACAAAATCCTGTGTTGATTGTATTAAAACAAGTCATGAAAAATCAAGCAAACGTATAGTTAACTTAAAGCCAGAAGGTGTATTTAACACTAACTACTCGCAATGGAAATGATAACATGCTAAACTAATCAAGCCACTAGGATTATATAACCTAATATGTCATGATGCTAATATTATGCATTGAGAAACACATGACCGATCAACAAACTGCCTTTCCATCACACTGTTGCAATAACAGTTAGGATATTCATGACCTAATGACAAATGTCATAATGCCCTGGTCACACAAACTCTCCATGTAAAATAAACAGTGTCCTGTCTAAATTCGACATGAACCATCTGTCAGAAATAACAGCATGGCTTTTTGTGTAAATAACAGACACAGTAAAAGGCTAGTCGGCTGCCAGATTATTATTATTCTTTTTAACGGTTGCATCACAATCACAAATTTTATGCTTTGAAATTACAGAATTATTTAAAAGAATCAACCTTATTCCTGTGTATACAGGGTGGGGACAGACATTTGGGGTAAGCAAGCATAACGTGTTTAGATTTATTTAGCTTCCTGATAATTTAATAGATACAATATATACTGGAGGGCGGCGCAGTTGCGTAGTGGTTAGCACGGTCGTCTAACAACAAGGTCCTGGGTTCGAATCCCAGGCACAGGGTCTCTCTCTTAGCCGAGTTTGCATGTTCTCCTTGCGATTGTGTGGGTTTCCTCAGGGTCCTCCGGTTTTCTCCCACAGTCCAAAAACATGTGCAATAGGTTGATTGGTGATTCTAAAGTGCCCATAGGAGTGTGTGCACTGTGTGGTTGTGGCCCTGTGATGGACTGCCAACCTGTCCAGGGTGTACCCTCTGCCTTTCGCCCGATGTGCGCTGGGATAGGCTCCAGCAGATCCCTGTGACCGCGGGTTTGGAAATAAGCGGGTATAGAAGATGAATGAATTAATATATGTTGGTATGTAGGCTACTGAAAATGTAATTCCTGGCACAGTTGCAAAGTAATAAAGGTTGTAATGGTGTACAAGTTTGTTCTTTGGACAGAAAAAGTAGCAACACTCTTTCTTCTGATAATATGCAATCACAAGAAAACGCTATCTTGTAACATTGCAAGAGTAATTGTTTAAAAAGATGAGGCTGCAGGTGCACTTGTTGGATCAAAGGAAAAGTAAAGTTAGCGAAAAATCTGAAACAAACAGTTACTTAGGGTATCAGCTCAAACATTGCAATCGGTGCATCCCAAAAGGGGCAAAAGGTTACGTAGTTTATTGGAAGACCTTAAAGTCCTGGGTTTAAGCCCCACCACCAAATTTTGGACATCAATTATTGCCTGACCAGGTGAACTGACCCCAACTTTCAAAGAAAATCATTTCACTATAGGTTGTAAGGTGTCTAATGTGAAATTTATTCAGTTCAACTTACAATTTACACTAAAGCAATAGGGTTCACAAAAACCGTTCTGTTCTCTCTCTTCTTTTACACCTATCTTGTCCTTATTATTGGAATGAGAAGTCAGATAATTGTTTATTCATTTATCTTCTATACTTTCATAATGATCCTTATGTAGGCTGCTATGATCTTTGCCCTTAAGCAATACAATACAACACCCCTCCTGACAAAAGAGAGTAAGTTGAAAAACAAAAAACGTAAGGCCTAAAATTGCCTCTTTTTTTAAAAAAAGAATCTTTAACCAGTCACACCCTAAATAGTAAACTTTGTTATAAAGCCGCTTACGTAGTTCACATTTCATTGTACCACATAAGACTAGTGGCCGATAAATAGTTTTTTCTAAGGAATAATTAAACATGCAAGGAATGCTGGGTAAGGTCATCAACGGAAAGTTCTGTTTTTAATGCCTCCTATCAGAGGCCCAATCAGACATCACTAGAAGCCCACAAGCGCAGCCCTACATTCCACCTATCACTACAAAGAGGCTGGACAGGAATGAAAGACATGCTAATAATGCTCATCACATGGATAGAAAGAAAGGAGAGGACATCAATTCAATAACTGATCTTTAGACATAAGGGACAAATGAAAAAGTTTATCGTTACATGCTATACAAGCTTACTTCCTATTTCAGGGCCATAGAAGTCTGATGGAGCCTATCCCAGCTGCCTGAAAAGGCAAAAGACTGGAGGGGTACACCATGGACAGGTCACAGTCCAATCAATTTATTTGTATATGGGAGAAAACCAAAGTACCTGGAGCACGCGAAGCACACGAAAAAATGGGAAGAGCATGCAAATCTACCTGTGAATATAAAACATAGCTTTTTTTTGCTGTATGGCAACAGTGATAAACAATAAACCATTGTGCTTAGATAAAAAATTACATTTTGCTGCAATTTCTTTCAACATATTGCTTAGTAGTAACGCAGTAGTGTGAAGGATTAGCTAACCTTTAATGTTGTGTTAAGACAATTTATTACAAGTTTATCTGACAATGAATACAGTAGTGTACAGTGTGTTATTTTAGTGTGAAGTGTGCGCATTAAAAAACAGGTTTCAAGTTCATTGTCATGACTGGAATTTAGGTTAGTTAATCGTAAAGCATTTGGTGTTATATGTTTTTGTTTACCTTTATTTGGGGATACCAGAATATCTAAAATTATAGCAAAAAATTGGTAAAAATTTTTTGGTAAAATGCAGGTTTAAGTTAGGTTAGACTAATATTTATAACTAGTGCTTAATAAAACAATAGAAGTCGGTACTATGTCCCTATTTAGAGAGAGATGTAAATGTGTATTACTGTTGAAATGAATATTAAAAGCTTTAAAATGCCTAATGTTTTGACTTTTTTCATCTTATAAAATGTACAGAAATATAATGCACAGTGCATTAACAGAGCTACAATGATATGCAAAAAGATTTTGTGCCACTTCTTCCATAGGGGGAAGTAAGGAGTGGCCTTGAAGAACGCACAACAAGAGATCAACCTCCCAGAGCATGCCATGGTGACGGACTGCACAACATGATGGGGTTCCACTCAGAAAATGATAGCAAGAGTCCTGGAGCAGCAAAGGATGTTGTCTCTACAGACTGCAAAGTGCGACACCTATTCCCTTTATGCCAGAACCAGGAGATTTTGGAATCTGTTAAGAAGGCACTAAGCCCACTCCAGGATTTCATGAATGTTTCATCAGTTAAATGCTGTGAGCATATGTGTAAAGCTTGCTCTAAATCCTCTGAACACATCAGTGCTGGCTGAAAATAATGACCTGATCAAATCAGAGTCATTAAAATACTTGTTTACATTAACAACAAATATGAAGGCATGCAAATTTCATTACTAGATCTGAGGTTCCAAACAATACATCTCTGCCTAAGAGACCCAGAACTTAGAGGAGCGAGCCAACTCTGAATAGATAGAGTGGAACCATAGAGCTTACCAGTAAGAAGTCCACAAATTTCTAAAAAAATGTTTTTTCATTTGTTACAGAAAATTCACCTGCTGCTAAAGCCAAGAACAAAACTCTGGTCAGTTTCTTCAAGAAAATGACATACACCGCACCAAGAGCATCAATGTCAACCATGTCTGAGGGCATGGCACAGTTAGGGAAGCAGTGGTCACTGAACTAAATGCTTACATGAAGATCCATTGAAATGGTGAAAGATCCACAAAGTAAAGTGCCTAGCCTATGCCCACCAGTGTGTGTGATTGTTCTGTTATGTGTGGCCCTATGATGGACTGGCAACCTGTGCGCTGGGTTAGGCTCCAGCAGACCCCCATGACCACGAGCTCAGATAAATGAATGTTACATACTGCATAAAATGTCCCCGTTTGTTTGAACAAAATGTTTATTTCTATTATTGTGAAAGCGTTTTATTTATTGTTTTAACCAATTTAACTATATTTAGTTTTTATATTTATTAGTTATTTTTTGTTAAACTTTAAAAACATTTGTAGTTCTACAAATACACATTTTACCATTAGCACACTAATTTCTGTGCAAATGTTCCTTAATAACCCATGAAATTGACTCGATAATTTTTTAATCCTTTTATAAAATCGCAATATTAAAATGTTCATCAAATCGTGCAGCCCTAAATACAACTATGCGCCAACTAGCCTCTATAGTCCCCTCTCTCTCTCTCTCTCTCTCTCTCTCACACACACACACACACACACACACAAAAAAACGAAAATAAAGACAGAAGATTGATCTGGGTCACATCAGACCTGTTTTAAATATTTTTTTCTATTATATTTATGTATTAAAACAGTTGCATGGTTGATTCCCTATAGTACCAGGGTTAAAACACACACCCACACCACCGTGCACAACTACACGAACTATTAGTTTCATCAACGTTGTGTTATATTATTAGCGATTTAATCTTCACTCGGATCCACTCTAAGGACAATGTAACACGATGCGCGCGCTCTGCGGGATTAATAAAGAATGTTGAGAACAAAAAGCGCGTCGCTTGCGTTATATGCCAAAGTCATCCAACCAAACCAAAGCCGTTTATTTAAGTGACCATCCGAATGAATAATTGTGTAACTCAATCGGGGTGTAACAGGGTGTGTGTATAGCCACAGACAGCAGAATGACAAAGCGCGTGTTGCATCAGCTCCTAAAATGGTCACCGGCGCCATGCGCGCGCGAGTTGCTGAAACAGATGCGAGCAGCGGGGTACTTTAGATCAGCTCGGGAAAAAAAACTACAACGATCGAGCACCAAATTTACTTTACAAATAATTTTGACAGAATGACGTGTAAAGCTTACCTCTGTGGAAATTTATCGGTGTTAGCAACGATACTAAAAAAGAAGCTAAAAACCGCGTGCGCCTTAATGAGCGAACTGGGAACAGCCCTAACAATGCAAAAAAGGAAGTCACTTCCGCTACAACTATTTCTAAAGCACACCCTTTTACTAACGCAAGACAAAACACACCGCAAGGTCCTAAAGCACACCTCAGCAAAAGATCATCTAATAGACCTTTATCTCACTTCCTGTATCCGGTAAGCGAAGCGGTGTACGGCTACTTCCGGTGAAATCGCGACATTGTAAAAAAAAAAAAAGTCAGAGTCAGAAGTCAGAGCCAGCAAGGCTTCTTATATTGACAATCTAAATTCTAATATATGTTCTATTAAATTGTCTTAATTTATTTCCAACCATTTGTTCTCTTCATTTCATAGTGTTTCTCGTTGCACTGCTTACAGTATGTGTAAGTGGATTTTAGATCAGATTTTAGTTGCTATGAGCGGCCATTTTTGACTACAGAAATATTAATAGTAATGAGGTTTTATCCATGTTGTGATGTACATGTATACTAGTTCGGTTTTATAAAAAAATCTAAAATTATATATTTTAAACTATTAATTTGATTTATTGGGGAAACGCTATGGCCTCACAGCAAGAAGGTCCAAGGTTCGAAACCCAGGCAAGGGGTCTTCCTGTGCAGAGTTATTATGTTTCTTGCTGCACTTGTGTGGGCTTACTCTGGGTACTTACAGTGCAAAAACAATTGGTGAATTGATGGTTCTAAAGTGCCTATAAGAGTGAGCATGACTGTGTTGTTGTAGCGTCAATGTGTGGCCCTGTAATTGTCTGGCAACTTGTCCAGGATGTACATCTTGCCTTTCACCCTATGTGCGCTATGTGCCCCTATTACTTCAAGTTGGGGAATAAGCGGGTGTAGAAAATGAACCATAACATTACACAATAGTTTTAAAATCAAACCATAGAATGGATTTATCCCTGTGATTATTGTACTCATTAAAAACCTGGTATATGGGATGAGCCTGCAAGTTATAATGTAGATTTTTGAATTCATTATGAGATAAAACGTAAAAAAAAGGAAAAATCCTAATATTTAAATACTTTTTTATTTGACTTAAATTCGGTTGTGGGAATTTTTAATTTTCATCCCCTTAGTGACAAGAAATATCTTTGTTGGCTACATGAGTAAGTGGGAGGTGGAAACCCACATTTAATGATTGTTTAGAGCATGGTAGTAGATGTTAGTGAAAATATCTCTGGAGCCGACTAGTGGTTGGCTTTAGTAATATTTTAACTTTGCCCTCTTCCATGTGGTCATGCTTAGTCTTCAGATTTCAGAGATACAAAGCAGCTTATAATGCATCTTCTTGGCATTTGGAAAGAAAAAGTTGTACAGGGATACTATCTAAAGTTGGCCCAACAAACCCAAACCCAAGGCAGAGCAATCGGACTAACCTTTATATAACCACAGCTCATGAGCCACCAGCTGCACCTGATGCATATTTCACAAATGAAAATTGATGGAAAAAAGAAGGTTTTTAAGTCTGCATGTTAAAATAAAGACTATTACTAAGTTGTCTGCTCCGAGTATCATGACATGTTGCCAAAAGTAGAAGCTATCTGTGTTCTCATCTGTTGTGTTAAAAAGGAGGGTAAAAAAATGTAGATGTTTCCTGAAGATTTCAATTTTACACATGCAGCAAGCGAAAGTGGTAAAAGTGTCAAAGCATTTATCAAAAGTTTATACCAACCAACAGAGTCTTGTAATTTTGGGGATACTAAAGACAAACTAGTGGAATTTGGTAGATATGAATTGATGATAGCAAGATATCAACATCATGCATCAACATATATCAGGAGTCATTTTATAAAATGAGAGATTCTCAGATGTGCTTCAACTGAGGCTTTCTGCCTGACAAATCTAACAAAAATATGATACTAATAAATTATCAAGTTAAACTTCTCAAGGGTCTCACATCGGTTCTTTATCCAATGACTGAGTTGCTTGAGGGTGATACTGAGTGCGTCTGAGGTGTGGCACAGACAAAGGCATTTAACAAGGTGAAGCACCTGCAGAAGCACACTAAACCAGCAAAAGCATGTTATAATGCCAATTGTTACTGAGTGTGACAGACATGGCTTTGTTGCCATGAGGAATTTGGCTTTGTTTAGGGTGCAGAATAAAAAATAAAAAAAAACAATCAAAACAATTAAAATAAACTATTTACAAATATATACACAATTACATCACATGCTAACTATAAGGAATGTGCTATAAACAGAAATTGACTGGTGAATTTGCAAGAGGGGTCGGCTGTGTGTGTGGGGGGGGTGTTTTTTTTTAAAGTGGGGGTTAAATGTCATAAGCCAAACAACAAGAAAAATGTTGTAAAAAATGGTGTTGGCCCTTAATCATTTCCAATCTTTTTGCAAGTTTGTCACAATTTAATGTTACAGATCATTAAACAAATTTAATTATTAGTCAAAGATAACATAAGTAAACAAAACACAGTTTTTAAATGAAGGTTTTTATTATTAGGGAAAAAGAAAATCCAAAACTGGTTCTGTGTGAGAAAGTGTTTGCCCCCATAACGTAATAACTGGTTGGGCCACCCTTAGCAGCAACTACTTCAATCGAGCATTTGCGATAACTTGCAATAAGTCTGTTACAGCGCTGTAAAGGAAATTTGGTCCACTCATATTTGCAGAATTTTTGCAATTTAGCCACATTGAAGGGTTTTCGGGCAGCGCAGTGGCGCAGTGGTTAGCACCGTCGCCTCACAACAAGAAGGTCCT
>JAOTQW010087842.1:0-11183 GCA_026260075.1 Sisor rabdophorus | reverse complement strand
AATTTAGAGTCACCAATCAACCTAATGCACATGTTTTTGGACGGTGGGAGGAAACTATAGTAGCCGGAGGAAACCCACGCAGGCGCAGGGAAAGCATTTAGAACTGCATTTAGAACTCCGCACAGAAAGACCCCAAGCCCGGGATTCAAACCAAGGCGTCTGTGCTAACCACATCGCCACCGGGCCTCCTACCATTGTCCTCTTAAAAATAAGACAGACAAACAATCAAAAAATGTAATTGTAATAAAATATGTGCACAATTCTTATTAGAATGGCATTTATTTATTTTAAGTCTTCAGAACTACATGTAATTGTGAAAAACACATCATATATAGATATACAAATGATTACACGGCTGTACCTTTGTTCAAACTACTTTAATTAGGTAGCATCCACACTTAAACAGTACAGATCTTTTTGTCTAATTCTTAAGCCTAGTCAAATTCTGTTCTTCCAGTAATTACACCCTTTGTTCGAGGTTATTTCCAATAGAAAAAAGGCAAGAAAAGGTGTTAAGCAAACAGTTAATAGTTAACAGTGCAATGAGACAGGAACAAAATGTTTATATAAGCCAAGCCGACAGTTAATGACTGTTCCTGTTCCATGTTAACAATTGTAGGAAAATCTATTAATAATCATTACTACAATTTAGAGGATACAGATGACATGTATTAACCCCCCCCCACGCTCAGAAAAACAATTTAATATACACTCAAAATACGCAGTAAAAGGTGTGCTGTAGACATTAAGAAAAAACATTACAGCAGCTTAATCAGTTCACATTTTACGTAATACTGCAGAAAACATAAATACATATGATATGAGAAAGTTCATAGGATCATTTAATGGCTACTTTAGAGAAGAAATTTCTGCATGAATTAATGGGATCACGGCTGTCTACAGTGCTTTCTGAGGCCTGAACGTGACATGTAGAGAAGGTCTTCTTAATTTTCTTTAAATCCGAGGTAGAGAGGTTTGCCTTAAGGTGAAGCCAGGCAGAGACATGAGCTTCACTGTTAGACACAAAAAGTATGTCATTTGAAAGTGTGAAAGCCACATTTTACATAAATTTGTACAGATATATGTGGTAAAAGCATTACCTGAGATCTGGGTAATCATTTGCAAGCGTGACCAGTTGGAGTTCTATACACTGTGGATCATTTAATGTGAGCAGTTCAGCTAATTTGGGCAGGATGTCTTTTAGGCCCTCCATGTTTGACCCCTATACATGAAGTGAAATAGAAAAACAAACAAATAAACAAAATGTAAACAAATATCATAAATAAGATGTATATAATATATATATGTTTAAAACTTACAGCTTTGGTAAACAAAGTGTATATTTTTTCACTGTTTCTGCACAGCGCTTCAACTGCCTGCGTTTGTTTTGCCTCATCTTTAAGTTTGATTTTTCTCTTCATCATTTTTCTTACATACTCTACCAAAACTTCTTCATGAAGCTTGCTGACAAATTCCTGTAAACAAATGAAGTTTAATAAATTAGCAGGCTACTATTAGTTTGGACCAGACTAAGTAGCTAGTACATTAATAAGGAAAACAATCTATGAAATTTTTACCCTAAAGCATGCTTCATGTAGATTTTTTAATTCCTGCATGTGTTTATACACCCCCTCAAGCAATTCATGGCACACATGTTCATTGTTTTTAATCCATTCCTGTGAACCCACTTTGGAATATGTCCCCTTTGGGAAAAATACAGAAATTACATGTAGCAGCTTAATTACTAAACTAAACCCAAGTAAGTAAATAAATAAATAAATAATTATATATATAAACACATCAAATGCATTAATTTCAGAATACATTGTTAAGAGAATGAAAGAAAGAAGTACACCTGTACACCTATGCCTTTACCTTGAGATCCTTATGAATTGGTTTGGTGAAATAACTGAGGCACATGTCTCTTAGCTTGAGTAACAGATCTATACACTCCGTCTTAATATGTTGAGGAAAGGAATCTGGATTTGATATGAGGTAATTCCTAGAACAATTGTTACACGTGGGTTCTTTCAAAAGGTACAATGCTTATGCTGTAAATCTTTGATAAAAATTTAACAGACTTACCTGAACTTTCTGATACAGGGCAGATTGGCCTTTAATATAACATCAGTATTCACCTGGTTATCCTCAATGACTTTCTCAAGGAAATGCTGGTAACTGCAATCATGTAATGTTTGCTAATACAATTAGTAATACAATCGTACTGATAAAATGGTTCTGTTTTACATTACATATATTACATTACTCACTTAATAAGGAAATGTTGTAGCTGGTGGGTAAGTCTCTCAATTTTTGACCAAGATCCTACCATATCCTTTGATGTAGTTAGAGAAGCATTGACACACTACATTGAAAAAACATCTGCATTTAGAATATCAACTAGTCAGATATTTTAAGATAAAGTCTTTGTGTTTTTAGTAGTCTTACCTGAATGACATCAGTAGCTAGATGGCTTATGTAGCAATTATCTACAAGTTCATGATTCGCTTCTTTTTCATTGTCTAAGGCTCTCTGACACCATGTCTGCAGCTCATTCTAGAAAAAGAAGGAAATGAAGGATATCAATCCTCTAATAAATTAATTTACACGACTCCTGTCATATGGTTACAAAATCGAAGAATCCTTACCTGCACTGCCTATATCCTGTATACTGTACTATACTATTTTTCGTTGACTGAAGTAGAGCACAGTCTGATAATATATTGTTCTGTCTGTCTTCGCTGTCATTTGTTGTATTCACTGTTTGCTCGAGATTTTACACATGCATTTTATTTAAACTGTGTTAATCTAAACTTAGTTTTTAATTCTGTAAATGGTTTGTATTACTGTGTTTTATTTAGCACCACTGTTCTGTAATTATATTGTTTCATTTCAATAGGTACTGCACAAGTTATGTATGGACAAAACTTGCTTATTAATGACGCACAAAATTAACAATTTACAAAAGGGGCAACGCACTGGCTTTTTAGGGCAGTCTATCCAAATAATGAACAATCACACAATAACAAATACCTCTCTATTGATCAAAAACTGCTCCTCCAATTGTTCAAGGACATTGTCAGGGAGCAGTGCCTCAAAATGTTTATATTCAATTAGCCCACATAACTCTTTATTCCCCAGAATCCTGTAAAGCAATAAAGCAATAACCATTATTATACAATAAACGATATTTAAAGCATTTATTCAAAGACTTGTATGACTTTCCTTACTTACTTGGGGTAGAGAATCTTCACACACTGTAGTACATGTTTGCAGTCTTCATCCACAAGCCCATAGTCAGCAATTTCCCTAAGCTTCTCACTAAATACCTGGTGGTATATTTTGGCATAAAATTGGCATATATTTTCTTGTGGGTAGCAGCTTCTTACATTCTTTGCAATTTTTACAAGGTCCTTTTTTAGTTGTTTAGTCTGGGCATTGATCTCTAGTTGAACTGAAGACATAGAATTCTTATTTGAATTTAGTTTTGCTTTATCCATCCGCCCTATAACCATATTCTGAAGAAGGCGATCATGAATCACTCTACAACACATGGGCCTCCATGGAGGGCGCTTTTCAATTTTTTCCCATTTTTTGTCCTGTTCCTCCTCTTGCTCTATAGCTTGGACTGCTTCTTTCAGGTTTTCTTTTTCGTTAGTTTCAACATCAAAAGAATTCTCAACTGTTGACATAATTTTAGCTAACAATTCTTCATAGTCTAGATTCAGTTTTGTCACTTCATCTTCATAAATGCTCCAGTTAGAGCCCATCCCTTCTCGATTCTTGATTTGTGCAAACAAATCCTCCTGTCTGCGTATTAACTGTTTCCCTGCCACCGCAAAGTAATTCTTTTGTAGGTTTTGCTGAAAGGTTAACAGGTTATCTGGAGGATAGAAAAGTGAAGACATTCAATATAAAAATTGCTGCACAAAACACTTATACATACAAATACACATTTTTAATGTGTATTGAACTAAAAAATCAGTAACATAGTATCATACTATCAAATGAATGACAGTTACCTGTCTGTATTTGGTTGGAAAGATACCTAGCTTCTTCAGACTTGATGTCATCCCTATGATGGGTATTTCTTCTAAAAAGTGATTTAAGTTTAGAGAATGTTGTCTTAGACGGTGAGTCTCTTCTAACCATCGAGGAGGATGATCCAACAGTCATTGTTCCTTTGAGAAGAATCAGAGTTAACAGGTACAGAGTTAACAGGTACACAAGCAGTGTTAAGATATACTAGCTATGATACCCTGGCTTTGCTAATTTTAGTACGTTTAGTGTACTTATAAATTTGGGTTATCATTGACTTATGAAGCTAATTTGGAGATTATATGTAGCTTAATAATTGGCAAGGAGATCATACGAGTCTTACCGAAAGTCCTAGATGTTTTAAATAAAGGGAGAAGTCAACTCATGAGCCTTCGTGCACTCTAGTTGTTCTGTGTATTACTTTGGTTGGACTTATATACACACCGCATCCCCTTTCTAGCTGAACTTAGAGGGAGGATCTGGCATCAATTCAAGCCCCTTTCCGTTCCGTGTACTTTCCGGGCATTCGGGAGATTTGGTAATATTCTACTGGAGACTTAAATTATTACGTGTAGTAGATCACCTAAATGAACTAAAAATCGAAAAATGAAAATATCTTTATTTATTTATTTATTTACTATCAAGTCACTCCTCGATTAGGATATACGCGGTTATGTAAAGATTTGGTCTTTTTAATGTGTTTATAAAACGCTGCTGACAAAAAAAGACCAGAATCTTTTTTTTTTTCAGCAACAACAGCAATTATAAATAAAAAACCCATAATCATTATTAGTATTATTATTAGTATTATTATAACGCGATTCACATTCTTACCATCCTGTCCATCCTCTGTATTAGATGCCATGTGGACACAGAGCTTCAGTAAAATGTAAAGTTTTGCTATTGAAACAGGTGCTTATACCGAAGGTCATGTGAAAAAGAAAGAAAAAAAGGATGTGGATTGTGGTATGTCTCTTTCCACTGTAGACGTCACATATATAAAACATTCATGTTTACTCGGCAGTGCTTAGAAGACGCTGTCTTATTCAAGACATTTACTGTACTGAAAAAATATGTCACTTCTTTATTCGTGAATATAATATGGAGGCATGAAAATGTTCTTGTTAAAATCTTAAAAAAGGAAGTACATGTCAAATTTTGCTAATATTAAAATGCTAATGTAAGCATTAGCTGATTGTGATTGGCGGACCAGAAATTTAGAAAGAGAAACTTTTAACATGACATTATTTCATTCATTCATCTATTCATTCATCTTCTATACCCACTAATTTCCGAACTTCACGGGGGGGGGGTCACGGGGGTCTGCTGAAGCCTATCCCAGCACACATAGGGCGAGAGGCAGGGGGGGGGTACACCCTGGACATGTCGCCAGTCCGTCGCAGAGCCACACACCAACCATACACACTCACATTATGGGCAATTTAGGGTCACCAATGAATCTAATGCACATATTTTTGGACTGTGGGAGGAAACCGGAGTACCTGGAGGAAACTCAGTCAAGCGCGGGAAGAACAGACAGACATTAGTTTAGTAGATTTTAAAGAGGACAAATTCATTAAGCCTTTTTCTGATTTGAAGCCCACGTGGAAAAACAGCATATTCATTTCTTTTAAGCTTTAAATTAATAATACATTTTTAATAATACACAGTACAAAAAGCTTAAATGGTTGTATTATTTATTATAATGAATACAATGTCATCATAAAATAATATTTTCACAAAACACTTAAGACCTTAAAGTATTTGTGGTTTGTTTCTTTTTTTTTATGTCAGTGCACACTAGGGAGGAGAGAATAACCTCCTCGTCTTTTCAACTTTTCCAGTGAAGTCTTTTAATACTAACTTCTATTTCGATCCAAATCCTATCCCAAATAATCAGTTATCAGTTATTCAGCAATTCATTTATTTTCTATACCTGCTAACTTGGGGTCATGGCGGTCTGCTGGAACCTATCCCAGCGCACATCCCGGCGCAAGGCAGGTATACACTCTGGAAAGGTCGCTAGTCTATCGCAGGGCCACTCAAAGATGTGAGACAACCAGGCTAACCACTACGCCATTGCGCCGCCTCAATAATTACTTCAGATAATTTTAAATAATAATACCCCTGTACCCAAAAATTCCCTTTCCCATTTTGACAATTATAAGTATTTTTACTATTTAATTAGACATTAATTAGCTTTCATAAATCTGCCTATACTCTAAACTTATCGTTCTAACATTAAAGCACATCATGTGGCTGCCTCTGTGTTATGTGTTTTAATTTAAATTGTAGAATAATATGTCTTAAGAGTCCTATCTCAACAGTAACTTAAAAATACATAAGCAAATGTTTTTTGGCAGCAGCAATATCTCTAGGCGTATTTTTGGACGTATTAAAAGCAGAATGCTAGGGAAAAGAACAAAAAGGTACATTGGCTAGGCAGTCCATGTTTGCTGCTGCCTCCATCTCATTAAACAGTGCATGCTGTGTACTTCCAGCATTCCGGGAATGTTCCTGCAGGTCATAAAACTTCCGTAGGATTACCTGTTTTTGCCTGCCTCGTTTTATTCCACGAAAATACAACACCGCAGAGAGATGCTTTTGACTGGAAATAGAAAAACAATTGAGGGTTACTTCACATTTGTGTCTTGCTCGATCATATCTAGCCTTTTTATTAAAGATCTAAATACATACTATGAACTGTTTTGTGATCAGTCTTTAGTTAAGGTTAATGATAACTGCTTCTGAGGTACAGTAACTTCTGTCTCAGCTTGTGACCTATGGTTTCTGGGAATACAACTAGAAAATTCCATCTTCCTCTGTCCTTTCCTCCTTCCTCTGTCCTTTCCTGTAGGTATTTTTTAAACAGAGTGTGCGTGTACCCCTTTTGCTCTTTTATTGAGCTGGGAAAGGCTCCAGCAGACACCCCTGACCCCAAATTAGAGAATACGCTGGTACAGAAGATGAATGTTTTTATACACTATTCACAGATTTGAAGCCATTCAAGTGACTTATTAAAGCCTGGCAAACATTTACGATGAAAAAGAGTATTTAATACGATTTTAAAAAAGCTAACCAAAATACCTCCTTTTTCAAACAAATAATCTACTATGGTTAAATTCCCTGGTCAAAGTACCATGACTGCACAAAAACTACAATTAACTAATATTTATTCATTTTGCTTAATTAAAAAGAGATATATAAAATTACTTGATCATAAAGTTTGTGCCATATATTTTCACAAATGAAATCAAATCTATTAATGACAGCTAGTGTACCAAACTAAAGAATGAACCTCACCTAAAATCCGGGTACTCTTCAATCAGTGGCTGTAGGTAATTTTTTATCTCAGTTTCCTTATTTACTCCAATGATCATCTGCAGATGGTCTCCTACTGGATAGAGCCAGTCTTGAACAGATTTCTGAGGATAAATAATAGCAAGTCAATGTAATAATCTAGTTCTGTACAACATCATCTCGTTAAGTAATTGACGCCAAATACAAAGAATTTCAGAGTTATTTAGACAGGAAGGAAGCGAGGTGTTAAACAAGCTGGAACATATTCGGGAAGTTGCGCCCATGGCATTGAATCTTCTTTTTGAATTCCTGGAAAAGATGTCTATTTATGCTATTTCCCACATAACAGTTAATATTAAATAACAGTTTTATGAGATGGCTTTCACAAATATAAGCATGATAGTGCTTTCCCAGTTAGCTTTAAGGAATAGATTGTGAAATTATTTAAAATCATAACCACAACCATGTTTTAATCAAAGTACCAAGAGTAATCAGCTTAACAGTCTAAAACACAATACAGATAAAAACGCACTGGCTTTCATTCATTTATTCATTCATTCATCTTCCATACCTGCTTATTCCATTATATCTGCTGGATCTGAGCCTATTCCAACACACATAGGGTGAGAGGCAGAGGTACACCCTGGATAGGTCGCCAGTCCATCACAGGACCATACATAGACAAACAACCACACACACCCACAATCAATCAGATGGGCAATTTAGAATCACCAGTCAACCTAATGTACATGTTTTTGGACTAGTGGTTGAAACCAGAGGGCCCGGAGAAAACATACGCAAACACAGGGGGAAACACGCAAACTCCGCATAGAATAACCACATTAGCTTCATTTTGCAGATAATATTTCTGGGAATTTGCTTTTACAGATTATACAAGAACCACCAAATTATGCAAGACAAACAGAAGTCCACCTGGAAATTACCTTTAAACATCACACAGCCATGTAAAATTGCTTATGTTTATTAATCTGCTATAAGAAGTCTGTCATCAAAAAGAAATAAATATATATACATACAATAATGTATCTACAAGTTTACATTTATTTTTTGGGTACAATTAACAATAATGATTTATAAGAACTATGCTATAGAACTAAGAACTAAGTGTAGTTACTGTACCATTTCCTGAAAGAGACCAGAGAGTTTGTTCCATTGCACTTCAATGTTGGCAGCTGCTTTTTCATTCTTCCTGTTTTTGCATGAATAATTATTCTTCATCAGCTGTGAAATATATTCTTTCACAACAAAGAAATGCACATCGCTTATAAATTCCTGTAGTAAACATACAAAAGGTACACAGACAGAAAAAGTGAAATGTTGCATTATTGACTATTTTCATATTTTTTTAAAACGATTTTTATTTTGTCATATGATTATGACATAAGGGAAACATCTTAGCTAAAAAAGGAACTGCCAAGTTTCTTACTGTTGATTTTTTATGTATTTGTTTGTGTGTCTCCTGTGTGAGTTTAGCTGTTTCTCAATGACTACTTAGTCATCTGCAGGATTTCCCAAGACATTTTAGCTATGTCTAAACAGAAACATACTCTAACACATAAACATACTCTAATTACTGTTTTTATTGTTCTTTTTGTGCTAATGGCTATTGACATACAGTAAATAGTTATATTTAAATGTCTGGCATTTATTGTCCTCTTTAAAGGAATGTGGTATTAAAATGATCATTACTCTTAACATTAGGACCTAAAATAGATGGGCTACAACAGCAAAAGGATAAACTTGGTTTAACTCCTGTCAGGCAGTCACTCTAAACATCTAAGCTAGTCAATGCCACATACTTTCTAAAAATGGCTGTGGAGTTTTATATTCAGTTTCAGATAACTGATTTGGTTTAAAGGAAACGAACATGGTCTATTGCTGTTGTAGTCTTTCCAACTAAAGGTTTAATGTGCTGTGAATTCTAAGATGCTATTCTGGTTTTACTAGCTATAAACTTAGAGCAGACCAGTCTGGTTTTCATTTTTTGGATTTCAAGCATTGTAGCCTCTGCTCAACATGTATATGTGATTTTTCATAAAAGAGTATAAACATTTGAGAGAAATATAGGAGCTGAGCAGTTTCTGAAATACTAATACTGTCTAAACTCTTGCAACAAAAGTGACTACACCCCTATAAGTAAATGTGAGCCATTTTCTCTTCCTGTTTTCATAAAACTGGTTAGTGTTAGTCTCAGGTGTTAATGGGGATCAGGTGTGTTAAATTTGCTATATATTGCCAATGCTGTAAATGTAAATGTATGAGTGCTATCAGCATTGCTGCAGAGGTGAAGAGGTGGGGGTCAGTCTGTCAGTACTCAGACCATATGCCAAACACTGCATTAAATTAGTCTGCATGGCTGTTGTCCCAAAGCCTCTTTTAAAATGGTGCAGAAGAAAGCAGTAAACAGTTGAAGAAAAGGATTCCTTGAACCATGTCCTGTGGTCTGATGAGACCAAGATACATGTTTGGTTCAGATGGTGTTAAGCGTGTGTGACGGAAACCAGGTCAGGAGAACAAAGACAAATATGTCTTGTCTATGGTCAAGAATGGTCAAATGGGAGTGTCGGCACTGGGGAGCTACACTTCATTAAGGGATCCATGAATGCCAACATGAGCTGTGACATACTGAAGCAGAGCATGATTCCCTGCCTTCAGAGGCTGGTTCGCAGAGCAGTAGTCCAACATGATAACCACCCCAAAGATGACCACTGCGTGTAAAAAAACACTGTAAAAAAGATGGACTGACCAAGCATGTCTCCAGACCTAAAATGTAAAGTGGAGGAGAGCAAGGTCTTTCTGCAGCTTCCTGATGTCATCATGGAGGAGTGGAATTTCAGCTGCAATGTGTGAAGCTCTGGTGAACTTCATCTACAAGAGGCTTATGGCAGTGCTGGAAAATAATGTTGGCCATACAAAATATTGACATTTCCTCTTAGGGGTTTACTCACATTTGTTTGCAGGGGTTTAGACATTATTGGCTGTGTTTTTTTTTTTTTTATAAGACTGCAAGTTTACACTGTTAAACACAAGCTGTACATTCACTACTTCACAGTGTAGCAAGATAAAATTAATTTGTACAAAACATGTAAGGGGTGCATTCACCTTTTTGACATACTGTGTATGTAAGTGTTTATACCTGTACGCATTGAGGACTCATGTGTTTGCACTGCTCGGACAAAGTTTCAGTTCTCTTGTACAGTTTCTGAAAGTCGTCTGCAGAGGACATCCACTTCCTTGTCATCATTACCCTTAGAAAAGGCTGGAAAAATATTAAGATATTACAAATTCAAGTAAAAACATTATTATTAAAACTCAAAGTGTCACAGGAGTCCATGCATGATTCAGGAAAATATCATTTCATACCTTAGTGTCACTTTTAAATTGCTCTAAAAGAGCTTGTTTTAGTTTGTTAATCAGTCCATTTATCTCATTGACAAGCTGCTCCACTTTAGTTGGGCATTTCTTTCTAAAGCACTCAATTTGTTCTCTAGACAATCAATACCACACACAAAAAACAATGACACGTTAAAAACCTTTCTAAAGCTTACTTTGTATAGGTAATCCTTATTAAATATAAGATTCTTCAAATAATATATGATTTCCTATATTATCCATGCTGCTTAAATTATATTTCTTTCATTAGGCATAGATTGAATTTCTATAGTTAAAAGATATTCCCAAAGACAAAGACATTTATTCCAGATAATTACTTGTGAGACCTTATGTTTGAGACCTTATGTTTGCAACTAATTAACATAACATAAGTAAGTAATAATTACTATGGTTTACTAATTTTGACCAAAATGCAACTATTATATAGGGCG
>JAOTQW010087833.1:0-11183 GCA_026260075.1 Sisor rabdophorus | reverse complement strand
TTGGTGGTGCTGGGAATCGAACCGCGGTCTTTCTGGTATCAGTCCAACACCTTAATCACTCGGCCACCCCTTCCCCTTCAGTCGCCTTACCATTTCTGATTGTATTTTAACATTTTAAAATACAATCATTTTGGAAAGTCTAAAAAAGGTAAAGAAATAAAGGTTTCACATGGCTTTCACATCCCATATTTACCCCAAGGGCTGCTGACTGGCTGTGTTTGTAACATGATATAGCACATAAACAAAATTTTGACTGCAGGTCTGCAGTTTAAGTCACAATATAAAATTTGACAATGATTAAATATAAATAACAGCAAACGTTAGCAAGAGAACTAAAGTTGAAATAAACAAAAAGCCTTTTTTGGGCGTAATTATTTTATTTTTATAAAGTCACCTTGAATGTTTCCATTGGGAACGAGCAGTCTCTCATTGTTAGCACTTTTAATGACAATAAAAGGACACACTGTGGTGTTCCATCGTGCTAACAGCTTGTGCCAGGAGCAATTAAAGTTTAAAAAAGTTTCATAACTTTTTTTGTAACAAAAAATCATTGTTAAGTCATAATAAACACACACTTAAGTCATATTATACACACACTCAAGTGTTCACACTTACCCTCCATATGCCCCAAAAGTGAAACTCCTCTTCCTATAAGACATAGTCTTCAACAGACATTTAAACCAGAACAGTTGTAAGAAATTGAGTTATTCTTCCTATCCTGCACCTTTTTCTCTCTGTTTGACTGTTGGAGTGAGTTTGCTCAGGTCCTGCACCTGTGTCACTATGACCGTCCTTCACTGCCCTCCCACTCTAGCTTCAGCTCTTTCCTTTTCCATAGGCTTTAGGGTAAGGCATGTGTTTGGTCATACTGGTGTCCGTGGTTACGGGCAGGTGCATAGAGGGTAACTCATTGCCATTCGTTCAGTGATAAATGGATTTCCTGGGTCACAGCTTCACTAACAGAGTTCTCAGCCATGTGATAAAAGAAGTGCTGCTTTCAATTAATAGACATTCCAAGCCACACACAATGAGAACTTTAAACTAGAGGTGGAAAAAATTTCAAGGAAAAAGACTGGGAAATAAAAAATAAAGTGCCATCCTTGTGGAACTGTCATGTTTTTAACAGTCATTCTAATAAGAATAAAAATGTCCTTAACTGCAGATTTAGTATTGTCCACTATACAGAATAATTTGTAGCACAATATAAAAATAATGATACAGTTAACTGCTTCACTCCTAATGTTGTTGCTGACACATACCACCATTGTCTTAGAAGCAAGCATGGCTAAAAAAGATAAGGGCAACATATATGAGTCAAGACTTGCTTTTCCAGCACATTAGGCAATTCAGCAGAAAATATATTGTCCAGAACAGCATGTCTAGGTCATTTATTGACACATAAAGGACACAGGGGTGACTTGGTGACATGGTTAAGTTGTTGGCTGGAAGACAAGAAGGACCTGCGTTTAAGCACCACCACTGCCAAGTCCATCCCTGTTTGTCCCTAGGCAAGACCCCTGCATGGTGTAGAAGGTGTGATGTTATGAGGTAATTTGCACACTATCCCAGCATGAAAACCACATCATTCAACATGCCATTCAAGACCCCTGCATGGTGAAGGTGTGATGTTATGAGATAATTTTCACACTATCCCAGCATGAAAACCACATCATTCAACATGCCATTCAAGACCCCTGCATGGTGAAGGTGTGATGTTATGAGATAATTTTCACACTATCCCAGCATGAAAACCACATCATTCAACATGCCATTCAATCTGGTTTGCACTTAGTGGGGCTATTGTTTGTTTTTTGTCCAAACAATAACCCTAAACACACCTCTCCATAATGTAAAAGCTACTTGGTTCAAAGGGGAGTACAACATCAGATGACCTGGCGTTTACAATCACTTAATTTAAGTGGTTAAATTGAACTGGAGAGCAGGGGTGCCTTTAGAGCAACATTTTATGATAATGTAAATTGCAATGTTGCTGTGGAAAACTTAACTTATAACCACAACACTTAGGAAATAACGCTCTATTATTTGAGGTTTTATTTTCTGGTACTGATAAAGTCTCAACTGTGAAGTTATATAATCTATAAGCCAAAGCATCAGTGGGTGCATAACATCAGACTCATTGCTTTGCTTTATGATGCTTAATGCACTGTGCAACTGAAATATCTTGCTTTACATTATATACAGAAAATAAACCTTTGTATTTGCAATTAGGGAGACATGCTGCCATAGTGGATAGCACGGTCGCCTCACAACAAGAAGGTCGTGGGTTCTATATCTAGGTCTTTCTGTGCAGAGTTAGCATGTTCTCCCTGCGCCTGCGTTGGTTTCCTGTGGGCACTCTGGTTTCTTCCCACAGTCCAAAAACATGTACATTAAGTTGATTGGTCATTCTAAAATTGGTCATAGGAGTAAATGTGAGTGTGTTTGGTTGTTTGTCTATATGTGGCCCTGCGATGGGCTGGCGCCCTGTCCAGGGTGTACCCCTGCCTCTCGCCTATGTGCGCTGGTATAAGCTCCAGCAGACGTGCGTGACTTAAAATTAGGGAATAGAAAATGACTAAATGAATTATTTTATCTGCATATTTCTTTGTTTTCCCATTTATCACATACCTAGAAGCACAGTCTAGATACTAGATCATTATTTAATATATGTCATTCTTAAATGAGCATGCACAAACACATCCAGAACTTTCTTAACAAGTATGTCTACATCTGCACTGACAAAAAAAACAACTTTTTGACAGACATATTCAACATTACCAAGGCCTGCAGTATATTTCAGAAACTTTTTAAATTCTGAATAAGAATACTAACTACAGTCTAAAAAAATATTCATCTAGATCAAAGCATGAAAAAATCAACACTAGCAGATGTAAGTTCTTATCTGCCTCTTGTGTCCTATTAATAAACAAAGACCTGATCCCAAATTCCTTCAGGACAGAAAAACATGCATTATCAAAAGCAGTTTGTCAAAAGTGGGTACTATAATATATATGCATGATCATAAAAAGTATTCTTTTTCAACCAAAAAAATGTAAAATCGTGTACAAAGGTGCATACCCAAAGCAAGAGTGAACAACATTGCTATTAAGCAGTAACTGAAGGAACATCCAGTACTACAATTTCTGACTGGCATGTCAGTGACCTTCAGCACCCTGGACAGTGAAAGAAAAGGCACTAAGGCTACCTTCACACTCTAAGGCTTAGAGAATTAGATTTTTGCTTAGATCATTGTTGTTTTATGTGTGGCCAATTTCCAGTGTAAACCAAGCTTGGTCCTAAACTGACCCGCATGCGCAAAAGAACTAATGGCATCCTGTTGTCATATTTGGCTTGGCAGGTTCCCACCTACCTTTTTTTAACATGTCTCCCATGCGGTCCTGTGATTCCAGAAGAATCAAGGTTTTCCTGCGTTCTAAGATCTCTAGTTCTTCTTGATCTTTAAATCTACCTTAGTTGCTCTTAAGATTTACTCCGTATTTGGTAATTCCGTCCATTATTCTCTTTGTTCCACTAAAGAATTCTTTTCTGAGAATAACCTCCACTGTATGCCTGATTTTCTCCATTCGAAATAAATTGGTCTGTTTGATTCTGACTCTTCAAGTCAAGTCAAGTTTGCTGTAACATGCGAGTGCACAATGATCATGTCAATCAAAAATTATGTCTAATGAATTTTAACATAACCATTCACACTGCGGCCGCATTGCAAAACAACCGACCTGTATCAGATTTTATACCACATGTGGCACAAAACAGCTGACCACTCTGTAGTGTGCCCAAGTGTCTGTGTCGCTCAGCATGACCAATCTCCACTCCTCTTGTGTTTGCTAGAACTTAGTTGGTAGTCGACAGCTACCAGACATCTGAGAAGTGTGCTTGCTTGTGTGTGTGCATGCATGTGCGTTTTAGAAAAAAAAAAAGGGAAAATGGTTAAAGTGTGGAACTGTTGATTAGAAGATTGTAGGTTCAATGTCTAGGTGCATAAGCTGCCACTGCTGGATCTGTGAGCAAGGCCAAGTCACCTGCTCAGGTTAATTGGGAATAAAATACAATAAACATAGACTGCTCTAGTTAAACATAGACTGCTCTAGGCATCTGTAACATGCAGAGATGTCAAAGCAGAAAATGTTTTACCTTGAAGTACTTTGAAAGCAAGCTGAGAACACAATAGTCATGCAGTGACGAAATAGATCAATATATTTTTTCTTCACTACTTACCTGAGAAGTATTTGTATGTAGAAATGTGTTGCAGATGAGACTTTGTTTTATTTGTACATTTAAGCAGCAAAAGGACACCAATAATTATTTGTCACGTTGAAATCCCCTTAACTAATGCCATTGGATATGTTATGCTTATTAAGTACGGTCTTGGCAAAAACACCTTCACTTCGCTTAGGAGTTTGGAGCCCTATTGGTTGGATTAAGAAAAACTGTGAAAATAAAGAGTTTGATCTGAAACACAGCAGCTGTAAAATCACCTCTGTTTTAGTGTCAAATTAGATGGCTGCTTTAGTGTTTAATATATAAATGCGAAAAGCCCCTGTGTCTCACTGTTCACGTTTCGTGCAATGATAAAGAGCATCATGAAAATGATTGGCTGTCATAAGAACAAAGCAGCATACAAGCTAAGAAAAGGTAGGACAAAAAGTGAATGGCATCAACATAGACAAACGAATAAATTTTAAACACAAGCATAGGAAAACATAAAAAATTAAAATATACATACATATTTTAGGTCCTTATGTTGCCGTCAATTAAAACACGAAAATTGACAATTTAATAGACCAGTTTTGAAACAATACAAGACAAGGCTCATATTTTTGAGTTATTCAGCAGCTATGCAAACCTTCCCATTGCATTCTATAAAGACTCATGCTGATTGTTTGATGCTCAATGCTTTCATCAGTTTGATGGTGGAGGCAGCATCAGTTTGACATTCTGAATCCATCAAACTGTTGAAATATTTATTCTCATTTTTAAAATAGAAATGTCCTTAATTTCTAATGAGTTAAAAAAGTATCATAAAGAATGAAGGTGTAAATTGTCTCTCTCTCTCTCTTTGTTTATGAGTATCTGGGGTAATTTTAAATAATATTTAAATAATTTCCAGTTATTATGAAATATTATTTTTGTTTAAAATTCCTTCCCAGTCATGCGTGTAAAATAAGTATTTAAAAAAAAAAAATTTTTGGTCATAATGCTCAGCACTGTACACAGGGTACAACCAACACAGTCGGTGGCATTTATTAAAGATGCATGTAGGTGTCCCCATCATACGTACGTGTGTATTTTTACTTGGGTTTTTGGGAAAAACTGTGTGTGTTGCCTAGTTTCATATCACCTTCTACTGCTCCTGTAGTATTTATCATGCAGAAATTGGCCAGTTTCATTCCTTTGTTTTTGAAATAATAAACAGCAAGGCTCGTTTGAAAGCAACAAGTAACAAAACTGAATTAATAAATTTTATGTATTTATATATTCAGTCATTAATTCATTTATCTTTTATACCCGACTGTACTTGGGGTCATGGGGGTCTGCTGGAGTCTATCCCAGCGCAGATAGGGCAAGAGGCAGGAGTACACCCTGGACAGGTCGCCAGTCTATCGTAGGGCCACACAGATAAACAACTCTTACTCACGCAATTTTGAATCACTGATCATTACTGTAGATCTGCTGTAAGGATAAGCAAGTGAGGGTAAGCTGCATTACCTGGTTGTAAATAATAGTGGTGTGTTTTGTAACCAAAATGTCTCAGAAGTAATAACATGTTACAGCTGATAAACTCCCCTTATTACAAGGTAAACAGAAATCAGGCAGTATAGTTCTGTATAGGGTTAGGATTGACTTCAGGCTCGACCCAGACCTTCTTGCTTTGAGGCAACCATGCTAACGGCTTTACACTTTGACAGTCATAGATTTCATCAGGTAATCAGGAAGAAGCACGTACAGTACATCTACAGGATGAAAACTAAACTGACATTTAGTGAAGCTTTTGTTGTTCACTACTTCTCTATATTGTTTCTATTAGACACATGCAAAAAATAATACTGCATCCTCACAGCCTTAATTTCCCCTTTGAAAGTGGCAAACAAATATCTATTCACTGACTCCCACATAATATTTAAAATGACACAGAAAGCATTCAAGTGTTTAACCTTACACTTGCAAAGTGCCTGTCAAAAAGCTTTTTGGTAGAAAACTTGAAGGCAAGGAACCCATAAATATTATCCTTTGTATTATTCAGCTTTAAAAGTTACAACAAAACAGAAAAGTAGACAGGTTTTACAATAAAGTCAAAGTCATTCATAGCATGCAAAAACTGCCATCTATTGGAAGAATCTACAGTGGAAAATGGCATTTTTAGCAAATAAAGGAATAAAGCTGCTCCTAGAGTTTGACTACCATACATATATAATACTATATAGATGCCTGTCTTCCTTGTAGACAAAAACTAAAAAAGATCCATATCAGGATGTTGGCACAAATCAAACATAGACACAGTCTGCTGAACAGAGTTGACATGTCAACACTAGTTAAAACCCACAAAGGGGCAAAAGCTGGTCTTAGTCTGACCAATTGGGAATAATCAAAAATCATGTCTAAACGAGTCACTCTTTATTTATGGAAGAAGGTATTATTAATAATCCCACCTTTTGCCCCTAGAGAGCTGAAATAGGCTCTAGTAGGCCACTGTAACCCAAAATTAGGGAATAAGTGGGCTAAAAGATAAATGACTAAATGAATGAATGAAATAAACCCTTAATCTATGGCAGTGACAGTGTCAGCCTTATTAGAGGACATGGACGAATCCGAAGAGAACGTGTTTTTACGGACCATGATAATGACTGGCTTATTAGCCATTTTAGATTTCCCAAGGCTTTCCCCTGGACACCTGTGCTGAATTGGGTCCAAACAGCCAGGAGCCACGCATTACCCATTCACTTACAGGTGCTGACAACACTTGGTTTCCTGGCAACTGCAATAAACCAATCATTCTTGAGCTGTGCAAAGGCAGCTGTATAGAGTGGGATCATGCTCATGTCTACCAGATACATGTAAGGTTTCCACACAATGTAGTTGACCAGCCAAACATTGAAGAGCAAATTTGCACCGATAGCCATTTTTATTTTCCTAATGTAATCAGAACAATTAACTGCACATGCTATAAAGGTGCCATCTGACAAAGAATTTGCCCACATAAACTATTGCCATTCAATATCTGTCCAAATAATATATAATAAACGGCATGCCACTTGGTGAAGATGTTGCTGCAATTTAATTTGTAAGCAGAGTTAATTATTCTACCAAAGTGAGTTATTCTACCAAGTAAAAAAAATATTTTTTACAATTCTTTGTGTCTGTGAGTGTGTCAGTGATATTTTTCAGGTGACTGATAATTTTTTCCAATGTCCGCAACGATTTGCTGTTGTGAATACAAAACAACATGGGTCAAGACGCTGCCAGATGGACTGGGGGCACACCAAAAACGCTAGAGACACCGGGCTAATCTGGAGGCAAAGGTTCACAAAAACGTCCTTTCGCAAATGGATACTTCTCATTGCATTCATTGTTTAGAGCACAGTTTAATTGGAATATAAGGAGAGGGTGACAACAAACCTGTCATTTCCTTTATCTGAGTAAATTAAGGCCCAACAGGGAAAAACATTAAGGCCCAACAGGGAAAAACAAGGCCCAACAGGGAAAAACAAGCTGCTAAACCTCTACTGAGCCAAAATGTCTCAAACTGAGCCAAAGCTGGAGCATAACAACAGTAATAAAATTAATCAATGAATTAATCAGCAAATTAAAAGGTTAATAATTATACAACTCTTTTAGCAACAAGGCTTCATATTTTTTCCAGTTAGAGATCAGAAACATGCAATTGTTTGTAATTTAAAACTAAAATGTCAGAATTAGATCTGATTAAAGAATACCCAGAGCTCTAATTTTGAAAAATGTGCAAATGCAACACTAATTAAAACCACAGGGGTAAAAGTATCATATGTCCAGGCACTGGAGAAAAAGCTGGGTCAGTGCTATCAGTTACTTACTTACATTAATGATGAGTAGCTTCGCTACTTTGCAGGTCTAGCTTGTTTTTCTCCTCCAAAAACCACAGGATTCAGACACTTGAAAGTCCTTCAAAAATCTAACAAGTTTACATTCAGTGCATACGTATATTCATTCTTTAATCTTCTGTACCTGCTGGTCACAGGGGTCTGCTGGAGCCTATCCCAGCGCACATAGTGTGAGAGGCAGGGTACTTCCTGGACAGGTTACCAGTCCATCGCAGGGCGACGCATAGAGGAAAGACCACACACACACTCACTCATCTAAGCAACTTTTTAGAATCAACCTGATGTTCATGTTTTAAGCCACGGGGAAGGGGTGGCCTAGTGGTTAAGGTGTTGAACTGATACCAGAAAAAACGGGGTTTGATTCCCAGCACCACCAAGCCACCACTGTGGGCTCCTGAGCAAGGCCCTTAACCCCAATTGCTCAGTTCACTGTGCTGCCCCTGATATTTTAGTGTGATTTAGATAAATATTTAATCAGGTCTGGTAGAAAAATCAGCTCATATGCTACAGACAGAAAATCGTGCATAATTTGTAAAATATTTATTGAATTTGGACCAACAGACAGTGAAATAACTGGCCTACTTTGTCATTATGACTCTTATGCACACCCCCACATGCCGAGCATAACTGCTAAAACAGTTTTATTACAAAAAATATTGTTGAAAATTAAACTTACATTGAGACGGGGTTGATACAAGTTTCTAATATTTTTTTTATTTTCCCTAGTGTAATTTTGCTTAACCTTGTATCTACCACTCTTATGTGTCCTTTATTGATATCTGTATTTCAGAGAAGCAAAAATGATTCCCTTTGGACATGTTTGGAAGACACTGGAATAGGATTATCATATTGCGAAAAGCTATTCATTGTACCCAAGATCAATTGAACAACAACATTTCTTACTCCTATGATAATAATATACACATGAATGTCAGCACAGGTGTAAAGAATTAAATCTAAAGCAAGCCTGAGCAACCTAAAAGAGGGTATAATCGTTTCACTTACACCTTTATGTAAGGCAATTATTGGAGAACTTGTGTAAGAAAAAACACTAAGGTGAAAGGCATGAAAATATAAAGCACATGCGACGCAATGTAAGTCAGTGACTGATAAGCTTAAAGAGGAACGAGTAGAGATAGATAAACATATAAAAACAAGTAACAGAAATCTGTAAAAAGTCTGTGCTATCTAAGAGATGGATTGGCAAATAGAGCAGTTCATGGATTTCATTTGTATTACGACTAGACTTTATTCTTTTTCTATATATTTTATTAAATGACACTGGTAAAATTATATAGAGCACAAAGTCTTACACTATCTCTGTTTTATACATATATCTCTTTCAAGTAAGTGTCGTTATAGACAACATTACGTTATAAGATTGTATATGGCAATCTCAATGTACATTGTTCATTGAACCGGTTGTCGAATCTTTAAAAAGAATATATTATAAGGTATTTTTTACCAAATGTAAAATCTCATACATTGGACATTTTTTAAATATTATTTGCAATTGCATTAATATTGCCAAAACATTAAAAATTTAAAAACATTTGGTCATTGACACCTAGAAAGCTATAACAAGAAATACAAAATAGTAAACACAGGGTTAAAGACTCCTTCACCAGTGAAAAGCAAAAAAGAGTCAGGTGTAAGGTTATCTTTTCTGATTAATTCAATTTTCAGCCTTGCCTTAAACCAGGTTGTTATGGTTCGACAGAGACCTGGAGACACCCACTGGTGTTGCACCAACTGTAAAATATGGAGGAGGGACGGTGATTATATAGCAGTTCTTTGAACAGATTTGTCTTTGTGAAGTGTGCCTAAATTAAGCAATGTAGAGGGTTGTTTTAGACTAACATTTCTGCCTTCTTAGGTTACCAAACAGCAATGTAAAAACTGGATGAAGAGCATGCCAGAACGTAAAAAGCTGTAATTGTAAATTAGGGTAATATCACCAAATACTAATTTCTTCATGTTATCTAGCCAAAGCATTAACCCATTTAGTTAACAATTTAGCTGAATTTGGTTTTATTTTAGTTATTAAAGCTCTCCAAACACTCCCTGATCTTGGGTTATTCTGATGTGTTGTAGTTCCCTTTTAAAAATAGACTCATAATGACAGAAATATTATAAGCAGTTCACAAGAAATAACAAAACTGTTCATCTCACCAATACATGCACCACAATGCAAAAGAAAGAAGCACTATTAATCACAGAAACATAAAAAACTAGACTGTAACTTGTTTTTAAAAAGGTGTTTAAAGAAAACCATGAATAATTTAGTTATCTTCTGCATTATCCTGCATGGATTACAATTTAGACTTTATAGACTGGTGATGAAGGTTTGTAATTGTAAAGAGTGTTTTCCTAAATAAAGAATGTTAATTGTTTTGTGCATGAATATGAACTCAATCAAGCATCCTCACAAAAGTGCTCAATACATCTAGCATAATGTTCAATCTACATTTGTTTTTAAGGGGTAAATCAGGCACATGGCAGCACACCGTGGATTGGAGTGCCAGTGAAACCAACGGACAATAAAACATCAATCAATCAATGCAAAAAAACACAGGGACCTTTTAAAAAGTCCCGTTCCAACAATTCCTCTAGTGTAAGCATTAAATTATTTTGTGATACAAAAAATCCATCTAAAAATGCCAGATTTATTTAAAGAAGCAGAACTTTATTAAAGTATAAGGCGTTAACTAACACAACTATAGAAACGAAAGAAACTAGCTTTATCCTCTAGCATCAGCGCTAGCTTAAGCATTAAAGGCACACCAACTGAACCATTGGAGAACAACCACGACGCACTCAAACATTACAATGATAGAACAAAACACAGGGATATTTATACACAAACTAATTGGGGAGCAAACAGGCAACATCCTGACACAATGAGAGAACAATTAACCAGTTACAAGACTGTAGAATGATTAAACTAATCATGACAAAAAAAAACCACAGTCCCAGGGTACCCTTCTGTACCCTTCACATTAGGTGATATTCATTTGCCTTGATTTTAAATAAACACAATACAATGCAATGCAATGCAATGCAATGCAATGCAATGCAATGCAATAT